>VDFB02330228.1:0-27697 GCA_007258455.2 Sequoia sempervirens
GTCAATGACATGATGTTTTGTGAATCGTGTATGACCAAAGGATAGACATATCAAGAGTTTTCCCAAAGCATGATTTATGTGTGCCAGTTTTATGTCAAGACCGAGGTAAGTGGGAAAAATGCATGGAAATGATAGGGCTTAGATGGGCGTTTAACCAATGTAACTAAGGGTTATTTTTAAGTTTGATTAAAGGTTAGCGATAAGTCGTAGAAGACAACCAAAACCCAAAGTAATTCACAAATACAATGGAGGATTGAAACAAAGAGCGATTATACCTTTAAACGTTGGGGACCTCAATGATTCATTTTATAACACCTTCTAGCTTGTTGTGATATATTTGCCCTCATATTTGGCGTCACGAAGGCAATCTGTTAATGCAGAAGTCTAAGTCCTACACAAGCTTTGAAGGATTTGCACAAATGTCTATGCCTATGACTATGATTGACAATGCCTATGCCTAAACAATGCTAAGCCTTAATAAAATAAAGACAAATAAGTGCTACAATTGCTATGAATAAATCTAAGTATGTCAATGCATAAGTATATCATGTGCCTGTGTGTAATATCTTTGTGTATTCAAAAAATGAGAGGAAAATGGCATTTTATAGAAAATGCCATTTCGAATGGATGGATGAGATGAGAGATTGAGAAAATACCCTAGAATCAATGGTTAAGATTCGAAATGGCAACTCTCAATTAGGGTCAGGGAAAATTGCCCAAATGTGTGAATAAGATTTAATTAAATAAATTAAATCAAAGATAAATGTGACAGTTGAGATGGAATTAGCAAAAATCAAAAGACAAGAAGATGGGATTTTAGAAAATCAGTAATTTTAGAAATTACTTGATTTGTAGAAGAATATTTCCATTTTGAATTAAATTAATTCAAAATTTGGATTTTGTGAGATAAGGAGGAATTGATTTTTGAAATTAATTACTAAAAGAAGAATCAGTTAACTATGTGAAACATTTTTAAATAAATTGTTTTATTTAAAAATAAAGAAGTGTCACATACAACAATTAAATAATTAAAAAATAATTATTTAATTTAGAAGAAGTGGTTAATTAATTAAATAAATTAGAAAATCTATTTAATTAACAAAGAGGATTTAGGGATTAGTTACATATTGAATAAATATATTAAAATATATTTATTTGATAATCAAGGGGACATTAATGATGAAGATTAATTAAATAAAATGAGAATTTTATTTGATTTTGAGTTGAATTTAGATAATTAGTGACACATTAAATAAATAAATATGATTTATTTATTTAATAATCAGGAAGAATAGAAGACCCTGAATTAATTAAATAATTGTGAATTATTTAATTAATAGTTGAAGATGGGTTAGGAACATAATTAAAGTGTCATAATTATGCTAAGACGAAAAGTGGTAAAAATGAAACTTGCAGGCCTAGGTCATTTTTAGGTGTCTACATCAACAAACCTGCTATCACAACTCACTCACACACCCTTCCTCTCTTATGATTTGTGGCACACTTTCATCACTTTGCATCACACTGTGATACATCTCTTCACAACTTGGCTTGATTTTATACTATTCTTAACCTTAGAGACTTTCTCCAAGGCTAGCCACAATACATCACTTCACAAATTCAAATTAGGTCAGCAACTCTAAATTCCCACGGTGGGAGGGAATAAGAGTGGACCAATAAAACATATAACCAAGACCAAAAATAATATTCTTGAATCTTCTACATGCTTTCTTAATTAAATTTTATTCCTCTAATAAAGAGTAAGCACTAAGTCAGCCACACCTAATGAAAACAAAAATGAACAATTATGCACACAATGTCCAACACAATGATGACACATGGATACCTCAACATGCTTCATTAATCACAAGAATACATCTCAGAACCTTCCAAATACATCAACAACAAGAACAACAAACTTCAATCACTGAATTTATTTCATTAGACAATTCGGACTATGTAGACACACAAAAATACTGAAACATGACTTTCAGATTACCAAACTCCAAACCTCTTCGCCAAAGCATAGGAAAGAAATTCATAAAGCATATTCCAGATCTACAAGATCTGAAATGAAACAGAGAAAAATTGCATAGCAACAATATTTCTCCCAGTCCATAGAACACTGATTTTGTCGGTAGAACACACATATCAGTGGACACAACTTTCACGTACCTTCTCACTAGAAGCTAAAACTTAGCATATGTTACCATGAAAATACCAACAACACGCTTCAGATCCGCACAAGCATAGGATCAACATATGAGAAATGTGAAGCACATGTCGGCACACAATCTAAACACATTCAACACTCTGACTTCTCTTCTTTATTAATTTTATCAAAAGCACTTGGAAACTCATCAAACCAGCATATCTACAATACCATAAAGATAGCTTCATGTACTCATGACATGTCACTGACAACTCAACCATATATGCAGAATATGCAATATTTAGAACTGTGTTGACATCAATGACAACACCACCAAACTAGCTCATACTTGCAACAATATCCCCCTTTGTCATTGATGGAAACACATAACCTTTTCTCCCCCTTAGGAGTACACTCATATTGCAACAATGAAAATATTTTCTACTCCCCCTACAAAGTAGACCCATTTATCATGTTAGCTCTCAAAAATGCAGGTAAAATACCTCAAGAGGTTGCCAATCTCTTGATACATTTCAGGGTAACAGACAAGGCCAAATGGTTTAGACCTTCTTCTCTTCAAGTGCTGCTAGACCTAGGTAGGTGTACCTATATGAATAAAGCATACTTAAAGTTGTATGACTTGACTGATTTGATGGATCTATTACAATGGTACAAAGTGTAATAGATGAAAGCTTGCTAACTATTCCTAATCCTAGTACTGAAATTGAGATATGGATGTTTCAATAAGATTTTATGAAATTCTAAAATATGAAAGGTGTGACCAGTGCCTACTTCTATTGGGCTAATGGAGTCAAGATTTGTATAATGGGTGACTTGCTTAATGGCTATAATTCAAATTGCTTAGCACTTGTGACTATTTATAGCTTGTCTAAACATGCAAGAGTATAATTATCAAATTCTTCTTAATGATCCAAATGTCCTTTTCCAAATTACTATGATTAATCAAAAGGATTTAATCCTGTCTTATAGGAACCAGTTAATTGAACCAAACAAGAGCAACAAGTGTGCTTTGATAAATTGAAAAATATCCTTGATATTTCAATTTAAATAATCAAGAAATGACAACCTTGGAGACAACCAGATAATGTTTTCAATAAATTCGACAAAAAATTTACACCATAATTGGATCACTAGATAAATATGTTCTTCTCCATTATATAATTTTAAAAGATTTTACAATGTACAACATGATATTTATTTCAGTAATAGTTCACCCTATCAACCTACCTAACCTACTTATTCTTCCTAAATATCCCCCTTTTTTATGATTTTACTGTACATATATACAATACACGTTTTAGGGCTATGACCCTTCATTTGTTCCAGTGCAACTTTTCAACATTATTTCACGAAAAATAAAATATTTAATTAATTTCCATTTTGGCAAATTAAATATTTTAGTTAATCTTCATCATCTCGGGCGAAATAATCAATTAACCTTCCATAAATGAAATAATTGATTTTAACTTCTTCATCTTTGCATTCCTGTGAAAATCATTTCACAATAAATTCTAATTCCTTTGCTAGAAAATCTCATGTTCATTTCAATTTAATAAGTTATTCCTTGGGTAAAATAATTATTCATATTTTTAATCCTATTGGTGAAAATATCCCACCTCCTTGCATAAATATTTTACAATACTTAACCCCCTATACATTTGTGGGTAAGATTATTCACCTTATAACTCCCCTTTCCTATTTCACATTTTAGTGAAAATATTTTATCTCTTGAAGAAAATATTCACCCTCACCTTTATTAAACAAGTTATTACTTTATTACTCCACAATTTCAATATTTAAATATCCTTTCAATCTTTACCCATATTGCACGGGCATCATTCATTTTAATATTCATATCAGCTTCATATCATCGATGTGACATGCATCATTGATGAAACTTATACATTTTTTATCCCAATTGTATTACGTTTCCCCGATGAACTTCCCATCAGCGTGACTTTACTATAGGGAAAATTTATGTCGATGCAGTATCTCTTGCTGATGAATTTAGGGTTTTTGCTCTGTCATTTCTTTTGGTCCTCCATTCACTTGCATCATTCACCAAATGTCATGTTCCTCGCACTCTGCATCACCTTAGACCCCATTTTTTCCTTACATCTTTGCGGCCATGATCTTGGCAATAGGGTATCTAAATTTCTTCTTGCTAATTCCATTTATTGAGGCATTTTGAATTGCTCCCCTTTTGTGTGTGACCTATGATCATTGCATCCCATGGGATTCAGTTTCTTTGAGGGCTTTAACTAGCACACTTCACATGATTTCTTATCTTGCATATATGTATATTGGAATGCTTGCAATGTTCATTCATAGCCCTCAACAATTGTATTATTTGCAGATCTCTTTAAACTTTCTTTCTTTCCTCCACAACCTTTAGACGACAAATCCTTCGAAGTCAACACAGTTATTTCCTTACACAATTTCAGCTCCGCATATCAATGACCTCAAGGTTCGGGGATTTCAAATTTTTTCATGCGAGTTCAATGGTAGCACTTTCATCTTCATGGAAAGAATTATCAAGAGCTAAATGATGAGCAACAATAACTCTATTCTGAAGAATACGGTTGCTCATTGTTAAGATTCTGACAGCCATTTGTGTGGAATGACAGTGGTGATTAGTAGAGGGATCACCATATTGACAATTGACCTCCTTAATTACAGTCCACAAATAATAGTAAAGCCTACGAAACTGCTTCAAAAAACTCTAACAAGCTATTGAAGAGTGATTCCTTCAAAGACATGCCGTAAAAAATGACATTTGTAGATTGTTACACTGTAGTGATGAACATTTCAAAGATTTCCCTTTGCTCATGTATTATGCACGCACTTCTCAATTTGCATTGTATAATGCACCCCCCCGGCCATATATCATTATACAAATCCCTTTGCATAGCTCCTTCGAGTCTTTGGTGTATGACAATATGCACATTTTTATCTCCATCACAAAGGAATCCTCTACATTTGAAGAACAATGGTTGCTTCATTATCCATTATGGTTGTTCATCTATTGGAATCAAGTTAATTCCCAATTTATGACCACTAAATCACTTCGGTTTGTCATGATTGTAATCTTAATTTCATTTTTTTTCCAACTTATCCTTTTGAATTGCAATATATTGGTCAACTACCTTTTTAGTAATGTAGTGATCACTATTTTATTCATCACCGCTGATCAAAAAATGTCCATGTGAAGTGTTGTTTTTCTTCCAATTCATTTTCATGCCCAGGTTGAACAAATTGGGAGAAAGTTTAATGTGCTCAATTATTATGGAATTGAGACATGGGTGTGATCTCAAGTCATTAAGAGTTCAAATTTCAAAACTTATTCTCTTTCTTTGGATGTGCTAGGGTGAAACCCAAGATGCTGATCATAATGGCAATCCTTTTTTCTTGTGAACTTGAATTTGAGAAAGGACCTTTTATATTGCATATGAACACTCAAACCTAAATGGGTAATTATTAGAATTTGACCTCTTGCACTATGACAAAACAGATTAAGTAGCCTCCAAAATGACTTTCAAAAACTAATCAAAACTTTTCTTAGAGCCACAAGATTGCACCAGTGTGCTAATTGATGATAGGGGAATATTCTTGCAAAATGGTCTTCATAAGCTCATTAGGATTAAAAACTGTTAATCTTCAAAATTGTTTACTTGACATTTTCTGCAAAATTGTGCTTGCCAGATTGTGTAAAACTCATTCGGTTGACTTTGCAAATATACCAAATGATGCCCAAAAGTTCTAAAAGTTGACATGGAGGTAAAATTTAGTGTAGAGAATCGGAGGCACCAAACATTTTATTTTGATCATCATCCATTTACTCAATATTTACCCTCAAATTCGATCATTTTAACTGAATTTTCACTGTATTGACAGCTGATTTTCTCAGAAACCCTTCAACTTGGCTTTTCAAAAACTCATCAAAACTCATCATATGAAATTGAAAATTTGCATGCACATTCACATATGATAAATGAACACTCTTGCAAGACATTTTTTCTTGAAATTGCACTGGCTCCAAGTTTTTTATTTTCAAAGTAGGCTCTCCAGGTAGATTTCACAACTGTACTCCTGAGTGTTAAAATCAATTCTTTGAATATGGGAACCTAAAATTTGCATGAAATTTTAGGCTCCAACAGTGGCTCCATCTGGGGATGAATGATTGTGAAATAATTGCAAGAATCTAGATCACTGGGTGAGCAGACCAAACTTTATTCATTTGAGTAGCAGACTTGAAACTCTTTTCTATCATGAACTAACATAGTTTTTGAAAAATCATACCATAGCTGATGGCACAAGGCCACCAAAAATAATTTCCCCTATTTTCCCCTATCAAATACCTTGCTTTTTTTTGTTTTTATCAAATTCTTCTTGAGAATACTCATACAATCTACCCTGTCATTGAAAACTTCCAGAATAATACTGTGTTCATCCTGACTTATGTTCCTTTTATCATTTTGCAGTTCATCATCATGTGATAAATATTTTCCATCTTCAACATACAATGTGTATGCACACTCCATGCGATATCCATCCTTATTTTTCTCACCATCATATGTAAAATAATCTCCTGGTTGATCTGAATTATTTTCCATTTATTCAATATCACCAACTGGCAATGATACGAACTCATCATTATTTTTCTCATTCACTCCAACTGATGTTGAGTATGAATTTCCTGAATCATTCTTGTGTGTGTACTTTTGGTACTCTATTGCCAACAAATATGAAATTTGTTCACTATTGAGTGAATGTTCCTCTATATCCATATCCTTACAATAGTGTTCTTCCTCCTTTTCATCATCAAAAAGAGGCTCAAGATCATCAGAGAATGACAAATCAAAAACATTACCAGTATAGTCATTTGTTCCACAATTTGATATATCATTTTGTTTGTCTAAAAATATCTCTTCCTCACCATAAAGTGGATTTGAAAATACCTGAAATTCATTCTTTGGCATACCTTGGAAAGATATCATCTGATCATCACTTATCTTTTCATCATACAATGGATTTGAAAATTTTTGAAAACCATTTTCAGACGTACAAACCTTTTCTTCATCAAATGTGTCTTCACGGCTTTCAACTGCAACTGAAGGTGTTATTTTTTCACTATCAAATGAACTTGCATCTTCATCCATATCTCCATAAGACTTGCAAGAATAATTTTGCAAATCAAAATCCACAGGTTTGTCTTCACCATCTGAATATTAAATGGATCCCTCATAACATGCACTACTTTCCCTATCATAATCTGTTATGCAGGAGACATCTTCAATATCTTCATCCTCCTCACACAGGCTGTCATAGGAATTATTTTCTTTTGCATATGTCTCATCTTTCAGTTGTATTGCTTGATCAATTTCCTCATACTCATCAGTGATTTCCCCATCCTCATACCTTTTCTTTTCTATAATTTTCATCAGTTCTCCTACCTATTCAAAAGTAACTAGTTTTAATGATTCAGGCTAGTAAATTGAATCAGACTCATATGCCCTCATAAATTGATCAACATACATGGACCCATCAATCTCGTAACTGAGAGGTATTTGTGTAAGGATAACAGCAAACCGATCGATTAGAGAGTTTCCATATTCTCCCTTGTTTCTTTTGAAGTTAAAAAATGCATCCAAGGGAGATATGCAGCATTCAGATTCGGGGTATTGATTTGTTTCTTGAGTATATGAATGCTCATCACTTTCCTCCTCAAATGTTTGATTCTGATATACATCTTGTTGCAGGTTTTGATTATCACTTCTGAGAGGGATGAAATTGTGTTGCACATTTTGATGTGGCATTCGGTATTGATATGGATAATGGTCATGATATTGGCTATGTTGATAATCTTGGTAGCCTACCAGTCATTGCCCAGGAGGGACTGGATAATCATTTATTTGTTTTGATGGTTGTGGTGAATAAATTTTCTATTGTGAACAAAGTGCATTACCTTCATTGTGAAAATTCCCAATTGTATTATGAGGCTCTTGTGGAGTCCAAGGACCACTTGCATTTGAATATCCTTCCTCATCAGAGAATGGTATATATTGCGGTGTATCTAAAGCAGGCAAGATACCCAATTCACTCAGCTTTTGAAGTAATGCTCTCTTGCTCTTAGCTACTTCTACTTTCAATTTTTTTAATTCATCACTTAGCTCATTCAAAGGTTTTCCAGAAGGTTGTTGTGCATTTTTCATCAATTTTTTTCCAGAGTCGCCACCTACTTTTCCAAAATTAGGAAAATGATTCTTTTGAAATTATTTTTTATTTTCCCTAGCGGAATCTCCTCACTCCAAATGTGAAATTTATATTGACTCTTTAAATGGAAAGGCTAGAATCAAATTTTCTGAAGTTATTCCCCAGCGGAGTCACCAATTTGTTAGCTCTCAAAAACGCAGGTAAAATACCTCAAGAGGTTGCCAATCTCTTGATATGTTTCAAGGTAACAGACAAGACCAAATGGTTTAGACCTTCTTCTCTTCAAGTGCTACTAAACCTAGGTGGGTGTACCTATATGAATAAAGAAGACTTAAAGTTGTATGACTTGATTGATTTGATGGATCTATTACAATGGCACAAAGTGTAATAGATGAAAGCTTGCTAACTATTCCTACTCCTAGTACTAAAATTGAGATATGGATGTTTTAATAAGATTTTATGAAATTCTAAAATATGAAAGGTGTGACCAGTGCCTACTTCTATTGGGACAATGGAGTCAAGATTTGTATAATGGGCAACTTGCTTAATGGCTATAATTCAAATTTCTTGGCACTTGTGACTGTTTACAGCTTGTGTAAACGTGCAAGAGTATAATTATCAAATTATTCTTAATGATCCAAATGTCCTTTTCCAAATTACTGTGATTAATCAAAAGGATTTAATCCTATCTTGCAGGAACCAGTTAATTGAACCACACAAGAGCAGCAAGTGTGCTTTGATAAATTAAAAAATATCCTTGATATTTCAATTTAAATAATCAAGAAATGACAACCTTGGAGACAACCAGATAATGTTTTCAATAAATTTGACAAACAATTTACACCATAATTGGATCACTAGATAAATATGTTCTTCTCCATTATATAATTTTAAAATATTTAACAATGTACAACATGATATTTATTTCGGCAACAATTCACCCTATCCAACTACCTAACCTACTTATTCTTCCTAAATCTCCCCTTTTTTTATGATTTTACTGTACATATATACAATACACGTTTTAGGGTTATGACCCTTCATTTGTTCTAGTGCAACTTTTCAACATTCTTTTGTGAAAATAAAATATTTAATTAATTTCCATTTTGGCAAATTAAATATTTTAGTTAATCTTCATCATCTCGGGCGAAATAATCAATTAACCTTCCATAGATGAAATAATTGATTTTAACTTCTTCATCTTTGCATTCCTCTAAAAATCATTTCGCAAAAAGTTCTAATTCCTTTGCTAGAAAATCTCCTATTCATTTCAATTTAATAAGTCATTCCCTGGGTAAAATAATTATTCACCTTTTTAATCCTGTTGGCGAAAATATCCCACCTCCTTGCGTAAATATTTTACAATACTTAACCCCCTATACATTTGTGGGTAAGATTATTCACCTTATAACTCCCCTTGCCTATTTCACATTTTAGTGAAAATATTTTATCTCTTGAAGAAAATATTCACCCTCACCTTTATTAAACAAGTTATTACTTTATTACTCCGCAATTTCAATATTTAAATATCCTTTCAATCTTTACCCATATTGCACGGGCATCATTCATTTTAATATTCATATCGGCTTCATATCATCGGTGTGACATGCATCATCGATGAAACTTATACATTTTTTATCCCGATTGTATTACGTTACCCCGATGAACTTCCCATCGGTGTGACTTTCACTGTTGGGAAAATTTATGCCAATGTAGTATCTCTTGCCGATGAATTTAGGGTTTTTTCTCTATCATTTCTTCTGGTCCTCCATTCACTTGCATCATTCACCAAATGCCATGTTCCTTGCACTCTGCATCACCTTAGACCCCATTTCCGCCTTACATCTTTGCACCCATGATCTTGGCAATAGGGTATCTAAATTTCTTCCTGCTAATTCCATTTATTGAGGCGTTTTCAATTGCTCCTCTTTTGTGCATGACCTATGATCATTGCATCCCATGGGATTTATTTTCTTTGAGGGCTTAAACTAGCATTCTTTGCATGATTTCTTATCTTGCATATATGTATATTGGAATGGTTGCAATGTTCATTCATAGCCCTCAACAATCATATTATTTGCAGATCTCTTTAAACTTTCTTTCTTTCCTCCACAACCTTTAGATGACAAATCCTTCAAAGTCAACACATTTATTTCCCTACACAATTTAAGCTTTGCATATCAATGACCTCAAGGTTCGAGGATTTCAACTTTTTTCATGCAAGTTCAATGGTAGCACTTTCATCTTCATGGAAAGAATTATCAAGAGCTAAATGATGAGCAGCAACAAATCTATTCTGAAGAATACGGTTGCTCATTGTCAAAATTCTAACAACCATTTGTGTGGAATGACAGTGTTGATTAGTAGAGGGATCACCATATTGACAATTGATCTCCTGAATTACAATCCATAGATAACAGTAAAGCCTGTGAAACTGCTTCAAAAAACTCTAACAGGTTGTTGGAGAGTGATTCCTTCAAAGACATGCCGTAAAAAAATGATGTTTGTAGACTGTTACACTGTAGTGATGAACATTTCAAATATTTCCCTTTGCTCATTCATTATGCATGCACTTCCATCTCAATTTGCATTGTATAATGCACCCCCCTGGCCAGATATCATTATACAAATCCCTTTGTATAGCTCCTTCGAGTCTTTGGTGTATGACAATATGTAAATTTTTATCTCCATCGCAAAGGATTCCTCTGCATTTGAAGAACAATGGTTGCTTCATTATCCATTATGGTTGTGATTGGAATCAAGTTAATTCCCAATTTATGACCACTAAATCATTTTGGTTTGTTGTGATTGTAATCTTCATTTCAAATTGTTTTCCAACTTATCCTTTTGAATTGCAATATATTGGTCAACTGCCTTTCTAGTAATGTAGTGATCACTATTTTATTCATAACCGCTGGTCAAAAAATGTCCATGTGAAGTGTTGTTTGTCTTCTAGTTCATTTTCATGCCCATGTTGACCAGATTGGGAGAAAGTTTAATGTGCTCAATTAATATGGAATTGAGACATGTATGGGTGTGATCTCAAGTCATTAAGAGTTCAAATTTCAAAATATATTATGTTTCTTTGGATGTGCTAGGGTGAAACCCAGGATGTTGATCATAATGGCAATCCTTCTTTCTCATGAACTTGACTTTGAGAAAGGACCTTTTATATTGCATATGAACACTCAAACCTAAATGGGTAATTATTAGAATTTGACCTCTTGCACTATGACAAAATAGATTAAGTAGCCTCCAAAATGACTTTCAAAAACTGATCAAAACTTATCTCAAAGCCACAAGATTGCACTAGTGTGCTAATTGATGATAGGGGAATATTCTTGCAAAATGGTCTTGCATAAGCTCATCAGGATTAAAAACTGTTAATCTTCAAAACTATTTACTTGACCTTTTCTACAAAATTGTGCCTGCCAGATTGTGTAAAACTCATTCGGTTTTGACTTCAAATGCAAAAATACCAAATGATTCCCAGAAGTTTTGAAAATTGACATGGAGGTAAATTTTAGTGTAGAGAATCGGAGGCACCAAAAAATTTATTTTTATCATCATCCATTTACTCAATATTTACCCTCAAAGTTTATCATTTTAACTGAATTTTCACTGTACTGACAACTGATTTTCTCATAAACCCTTCAACTTGGCTTTTCAAAAACTCATCAAAACTCACTGTATGAAGTTGAAAATTTGTATGCACATTCACATATGATAAATTAACACTCTTGCAAGACGGTTTTTCTTGAAATTGCACTGGCTCCAAGTTTTTTATTTTCAAAGTAGGCTCTCCAAGTAGATTTCACAACTGTACTCCTGAGTGTTAAAATCAATTCTTTGATTATGGGAACCTAAAATTTGCATGAAATTTTAGGCTCCAACATATCATTCTAGATAAATAAAGAATCTATGAACTCACTGGACTGATGCACCTTCATGTGCACCTAGTTATGAGGTTCAATGACCCCCAACCTCTCCCTAATATCCTAAAAAGTATCCTTTGAAAGAGCTTTAGTAAATATGTCTACAATTTGTTCCTTTGTTGTCACATACTCCAATCTAACCTCATTCTCCAGCACTTTCTCTCTCATAAAATGATACTTGATAGATATATGCTTCATTCTTGAATGCATAAGTGGATTCTTTGAAATGTTTATTGCACTTGTATTATCATAGAAAATAGAAATAGGATCATCACATACCACACCAATGTCTTTCATAGTTTATGTCATCCACATAACTTTTGTGCAATAGGATGCTGCAACAATATATTATGCCTCTACAGTGGATAAAGAAACTGAGTCTTGCTTTTTACTTAGCCATGAAACTAGTCTTTCACCAAGAAAGAAAGCACCACCACTAGTATTCTTTCGGTCATCTACACATCCAACCCAATCAACATTTGTAGAGGATATCAAAGTGAAATCATTACTCTTAGGGTACCATCCATAATCCGATGTGCCTTTAAGATATCTAAATATCCTTTTTATAGCTATAAGATGTGCTTCTCTAGGATCTGCTTGAAATCTAGCAACTAAACACACTGCATGCATCATATATGGTCTAGTAGTAGTAAGGTACAACAATCTGCCAATCATGGATTTGTATTTTCTCTTATCAGTCTTAGAAGATTCATCATCCTTTCTCAGCTTACATCTGGTTACCATAGGAGTAGAAACCATTTTACAATCCTCCATCCCAAACTTTTTCAACAACTCTTTTATATAATTAGATTATGAAATGAATATCCCTTTATTAGTTTGATTCACTTGTAGACCAAGGAATAAATTCAATTCACCAATCATAGACATCTTAAATTATTTATGTATTTCTTTAGAAAACTTCTTACACATGCCTTCATTTCCACCAAAGATGATATCATCAACATAAACAACTAAAATCAACATCTTATTACCTTGCACTTTGAACTAGAGGTTGCTGTTTGCAAAACCATTTTTGAATCCTTGCTTTGTCAAATATTTTCCCAATCTTGCATACCAAGCTCTGAGAGCTTGCTTCAATCCATACAATGCTTTCTTCAATTTACAAACCATGTCCATCTTGTTAGACAACTGAAACCCTTCAGGTTGCTTGATGTACACTTCTTCCTTCAACTCGCCATTCAGAAAAGCTGACTTAACATCCATCTGATATACCTTGAAGTATTTATGTACAAAAAATGCCAAAAACATTCTTATAGCTTCCATTCTGGCTACAAGGGAAAATGTTTCTTAAAAATATATACCTTCAACTTGTGAATATCCTTTGTATACTAGTCTTTCCTTATTCCATACTACTTCTCCACTTTCATTCAGTTTGTTCCAGAACACCCATTTTGAGCCAATCACATTTTTGTCCACAGGTCTAGGGACTATTTCCCATGTCTAATTCTTTTCTATCTATTGCAGTTCCTCTTTCATAGATATCATCCAACTTTCATCTTCACATGCTTCTTTTAAAAATTTAGGTTCTATTTTAGAAAGTAAACACAAATTTACCTCAGCTACAACTTTGCTTCTTGTCTTCACACCTTCACTCTTGTCTCCAATTATCTGATCTTCCTGATGATTATTCTTTATATATTTAGGAGTCCTAGCAATAAGTTTTGGTTCATTCTCTTCTTCTTCCACTTGCTCTTCTTCTTTCTCTTCTTCTTCTTCCTTCTTATTTTCTTCAAGTATATGTCCATAGATAGGATCATTAGGTTCAACTTCACTTATCTCAATAGGTTTGTGTATGTCTTCATCAACTTTCCCATTAGCACTTTCAATGATCTTTCTCAATTTTTTGTTAAAGCATTTGTATGCCTTGCTAGTAGTAGAGTATCCAAGAAATATTCCTTCATCACATTTAGCATCAAACTTTCCAAGATTTTCATCATCTCTTTTAATATAGAATCTGCTTCCAAATACCTTAAAATATTTCACAGTAGGAGTCTTACTAGTCCATAACTCAAAAGGTGTATTTGTGATGTTGTGCCTAATCTGAACTCTATTAAGAACATAAACAACAATATGTATCAATTCTCTCCAATATACATCTAGTACATTAGATTCTTTCATCATAGTTCTAGTAGCTTCCTGAACTATCATGTTTTTCCTTTCAACTACTCCATTCTGCTAAGGGGTTCTTGGAGCAGAAAACTATCTTTTTATGTCGTGCTCCTCACAGAATGCATTAAATTCACCACCTAGCTATCAAATCTCAAACACTTGATTTTCAGATTTACTTCATTCTCTACTCTTGCTTTGAATACCTTAAACCTATCCAACGCATGATTCTTTTTCTTCGAGAAAAGAAACACATGTCATTTAAGTGTAATCATCAATAAGCAACATGAAATATCTATCACCATTCAAGATTCTAGTCTTAGTCAGACCACAAAGATCAGTATGTACTAATTCCAACATTCCAGTAGTAGAATGTTCCTTTCCTTTAAAGCTACATCTTTTTTGCTTCCCTAATTGACAACTTCTACATATGGCATTAGCAGGTCTTGTGATTCTAGGCAGTCCTCAAACAATCTCCTTTGCACTGATATTGACCAGGTTATCAAAATTCACATGTCCCATTCTCCAGTGCCATAACCAACTTCATTGAACTGAGATACAAGACAATGACCATCAACTCCTTTCAGCTGATAAATGTTTCCATGATTTCTTCTTCCAATAACAATCATATCTTCATTTTCAGACCCTTTTCTGATTTCATAGGTATTGTTCTTAAACACAAGCTTAAAGCTATTGTTGCACATTTCACCAACACTTAAAATATTATGCCTCAAACCCTTCACATAATACACATCATCAGTGCTATGAACTCCATCAAAACTAATTGAACCTTTACCATAGATCTTAGCTCTTGAATCATCACCAAACATAACTAAACCATCGTCATACCTCTTGAGTTAAGTGAACTTACTCTTATCTATGGTCATGTGATTTGAACATCCACTATCAATTACCCAGTATTCTTCATCCTGTCTTGCATGGAAAGCGGTAACCAAAGTACCTTCCATCCTATTCTTCTCAACCTCCAAAGCCTTCTTACTTACAGATTTTCTAGGTTTAGTGGATACATATTTACTTTCCAAAGCTAAGAATACACATTCACTATCATCAACTTCATTGTCAAAATTCATCATCAGAAATACTTTCCTCTTCCTTAACATAGTACAACTTCTTATACTTCTTATCCTTTCTATCCTTATCTTTATAATCCTTGTTCTTCTTATGTGTAGCCCTATTCGGGCATCTTGAAGCATAATGACCAATATTACCACAACTAGAGCATTTAAAGGGTAACATACCTTTTATAATTTCTAGTACCTTTCTTCAACTTCCTGGAGAAATTATCTTCCAACTCATCAACACCATCGCTATCTGGTTCCTCCTCAATATTCATTGCTTTAAATATCATTTCTGTCTTTTCTTCTATCTTATCATCTTTCTAGAATTTTCTCAATTCTAATGCTTGCAAGGTGTCAAACAAGTGTTCCAAGGTGTACTTCTTAGGATCATACATTTCTACAATCACAGAGATTTTATCACTGTAGTAGTCTGGTAGGGTGATTAGGATCTTCTCAATTATGTCTTCATCAGATAGCTTTCCTCCTTGATTTCTAACTTCATTTGTAGTTTGTTCAACCTTGTGAAAGAAACTTGTAAATTCTTCACCATCTTCCATCTTCAAGTTCACAAATCTATGCTTTGTCATTAGTCTCTTTTTGAATTTCACCTTTTCATTTCCTTCATACATGTCTTCCAACTTCTTCCAGAATTCATATGTAGTATCCAGAGAATTAACCTTAATTTTCTCATTTTTAGATAAACCACTACAAATCACATACTTTTCCTTCTCATTTTCTTCATAAGTAGAGATCTCATCTGCAAAATTAACACCACCAGACGGAAGTATATACTTATTCTCAATAGCCTTCCAGGTCTTGAAACTAAGAGCAATAATATATACTCTCATCTATCCCTTCCAATCTTTGTAGTCAGCACCATCAAACATAGGAATCACCAATTTGTGTACCATCAGATCTACCTTAAGTGGTTGAGCTCTACACAAGGAACAAAAATCTTTGATACCAATTGTTAAATAGGAATAGGACAATTGAGAGGGGGGCTGAATCAATTTTCACACAAATTCAATCTTAAAACTTTATCACTTATAAAATCTTCAACCACACTATTATATTATTAAATATGAGCATGAAACATGAATAATAGAGAGTAAATCAACATAATGAACACCAAATTTTTACGTGGAAAACCCAATAAGGGAAAAACCACGGTGAGGGTTAACTGAAAATATAAAGATTATAAACTAAATACAAAGACTCGCTGCCAAGGGCTCACTATCCAAAAGAGAACTCACTATCCAAATACAAAGGCTCACTACCTACAAAGGACTCATTGTCCAACAGGGAGGCTCACTGCCTATAGATACAAAAGAGAACAAAAGATCCACCACTACAATTAAAGCACATTCATAGGATTACAAAAACCTTCAGTTCACTACCTTCAACAAACTGAAAAACTGCTATCACAACTCACTCATACACACTTTTCTTCTTATGATTTGTGGCACACTTTCATCACTTTGCATCACACTATCATACATCTCTTCACAACTTGACTTTATTTTATACTATTCTCAACCTTAGAAACTTTCTCCAAGGTTGGCCACAATACATCACTTCATAAATTCAAAGTAGGTAAGCAACTCTAAATTCCCACAGTGGAAAGGAATAAGAGTGGACCAATAAAATATATAACCAAGACCAAAAATAATATTCTTGAATCTTCTACATGCTTTCTTAATTAAATTTTATTCCTCGAATAAAGTGTGTAATGCCCCATCTTGTAACCTAAGGAATGTTGCATTTGTCTATGTAAGTGTAATAATTTTTATTTTTTATTTTTAAGTGTTAATATTAACTTTATTAGTTGCATACATTCTCTAAGTTACGAGACGTCACACTACTTGAGATTCCATAGATGACTTTAGTATTTAGCATTGCATGTATTTAATTAACATAAACTTAAAAGTAAACATTGCATAACATATGAATTCCATTCATTATAGTATAAAGTACAAATAAGATTCTTACATTGCATTTGAAATGGCATTACAATACTCATTCTTCAAATGAGGTAGATCAAATAATAATTTACAATTACATATTTCAAATGTTCACCTCATAACAATTGAGGGATGTTACAAATACAAGATTTCCAATGATGCAATAAAGAAGTACATATATATCCAAGTACGAGCTCTCCATCCATGAAGCTCTTTTGCCATGATCATAAACTAGGGACCCAACAGAGTAAGGTGCACGTTCCACCCAACCATGTGGTACCCGTAGGTCCACCCCCCATGCTAGGAGATACTAATAAGGTTCCCTAGACATAATCTACTAACCCTAGACACAAGTACACACTTAACTAATAGTTACATTGCTTCCAAAATTAAGACAATCAAATATGCTAATTTTACAAGGTTAACTGTTATTTTAGGTGGAGTGTCATCACAATGTTGCAAAGGTTACCCTGGTGTTTCTTCCTAGGTTCCGGCCCCCAACTTGGGTTACCCTGGTAACCTCTTACGAAACCCGGCCCCTCATGCAAACTATTGCGGTATTGAATATCTTTTAAGATAACAAGATTTCGACTTTGTCATTCCAGGCCTTCTCGACTCATTCTCAAGACTGAACTAGCTCTTAATTCCATGAGTGAGGCATAGTTAATCCAATTAAATATTTTAGATAACCCAATATGTTGATTTAGTTTTTACTGACTTACTAACTCTACATGAGTTACCCAGGTACCACTTTGTGTATCGGCCCTCACAAAGAGCCACTCCCCTAAAAATAACACGAGGAATCTAAGTTCACTAACTAAGGTAGGAAAAGTGCACATATATCCAAAATCAACATATAAGACCAAACATATCATAACAGACATCAAATCTTTGTTCATAGAATCAGGTGTCTAAAAACAATACAAAACCATGTGCACTACCCTAGTTAACTCAAAGTAAGAAATCATCATGGAAACAATTTCCCTTTCAAGAAATAATATCTGGAAGACTTGAAATCACATATAATCCCAATTTTTTCCCAATAAGAATTTAAAACAACATAAAACAATTTAGGCAAAAATAAAAATTATAATATTAAGATTTTCTAAATCCAATTATTTCAATATCTCATCTCAAGCAATTATTCAGAGTAAAAAAAGATTCAATTTGCAATAAGGAAAATAAAATAAAACTATTTATTTAATTCCAATTTCCATAATTATGCATAATAATAAAATTCGATTCCCTATTACAATCATTTCAATATAATATCCTCTACATGAGCATTTAAATTTTTCAATAATCTCAGCATCTATTAAATTATAAATCAACTTTCTTTAATAATCTTTTTCTTAATAAAATATCCATTTATATATTAAAACATCTATTATAAACAAATATATATATATATATATATATTATTAACAAAATATTCAACCAAACTAAATTACATATTCAATAAATATAAAATAAATATATATAAATATAAATATATATATTATATAAATTATATATTAAAATAATAATATATAATAGAGATTTTTCATTACGGATGATGCGAATTTCTGATCATGAAAGTCTGTCATCCTCGAAGTCCGAGCAAAGGAGGCTTACCAGGTGTGGTTTTTCCTGCGTAGCTTAGGAATTTATGAGCATTAATGTTTAATTTATCGTCATCCTCTTCTCTCTGCCGCTCGGCAGAGGCCGTACCCCCTAACCCTCCTTCGGCGGCTCCCCTAACATTTATGGCGTCTGACACCGGTAGCCCTAACATTCCGATTCTTCTCCTCTGCCGTCGAGACCCAAGACTTTCTCTGAGGCGGTGGCGAACGCGGGGGTCTCCATCGACGCGGGTGCGAGGTTTTCCATTGCTAACCCTAATGAAACCACCGAAGAAGGTAAGGATTGTGGGGTTGTTCCCACACCTCTCTCCATTTCTCCAAATCCCGAAATGCTTGCTGAAATTTGTAAGGAGAAAAATAGACTCAAAAATTCTGCAATTTTTTTCTCTGCTGTTGAGTTAGATAAATGTCCGCCAAGGAAATTTATGGATGATTGGTTTCATAATTTCTGGAATTTGAAGCTTGGATTCCATATATCATTCTGTAGACAGATTCAGAAAGGATTGTTTGTTATCTTTTTCACTTCCCATGAAACCCAAATGGAAATTCTCAAAAAACAATACTGGACCGTTGGAAATACCTCATTCCGCGCCATCGCGTGGTCGTCGGAAGCCATACATGAAGAATTTCTCGTGCTTTCGGCCCCGCGTTGGATTGTGATCAAATAGATTCTGCCTTTCTTATGGCGGTTCCTCCCGCAATTGCTTGAACCGCTCGGTAAGGTCATCCGCATGGATGATACTGTGCGACTGGTTCCTCACATGGATGCTAGAGTTCTCATTTCTCTGAACCCAGGCTTTGAAATTCCCCCCGAAATCAATATCTGCCTTTCTGATGACAAATATGTGTGCCCCGTCGATATTCTAGGGGGTCTAAACGCTTGCTTTCTGTGCAGAAGGGAAGGGCATCTAAGGAGGGATTGCCCTATCATAAAGAAGAAACTCGTGCCCTCCAAAACCCCACACCCCCGCAGTTCGCCAGCCGCTGGGAACCCTAACCCGAAAAAGTTAGTGGAGATTGCCCCTCCGTCAGAGCCGTCCGCAAAGTTCGTCCCCCCTTTTGAGTCCTGTAACACATCCACCGCCTTTGCCGCCCCTCATTCTGAACTCCAAGGTGACCCCTGCCCTCCCATGGATAAAGCCCCTAGCGCCGTTTTCACTACGGTTGCAAAAAATTCTAATAAGAGACGCCAAAGGGTTAATAAGCAGTCTAATTCAGAAACTGAAGGATCTCGGCCCCTTTGCTCTCAGTCCTACCCTGTCACCGTCAACCCCGTTGTGCCCGAACCTAAAGAACCGCTCCCCAGCTCCACACCTTCAGGCTCGGATATGATGGAATGTTTTCTCAGATGCCAGGACCCGGCCCCTTCCACAAGATTCCCTCCTAAAGTGTTTCGTGAGCTTGGTGATGATTGTCTGCTTGAGATCATCCCGGCAAACAATTTTTCCGAGGCTTCGTCCTCTCTCATCCAGAAGCACTCTGTTGACCTGGAGTACATTTCCCATGAGGAGTCTGAGTATGACGTTGAGGGGAGAGATGTTCTTCCCATGACCAAGCGGAGGGGGAGACGATTAGGCTCCAAAAACAAGAACCCTTCAAAAAGAAAATCGGGTGAATCCCAGGGCATTACGGTGGCTTCTTTGGCAAGCACAGCTGAACTCAGCGCTCCCTCCTCAATTACTCCCCAATGAATTGTATTTCTTGGAATATCCGGGGGCTTGAATCCCCTGATAGAAAGTGGATCATAAAACGGTTACTTGACTCCTGTAAATCGTTGGATTTCCTCATGTTACAAGAAATTAAGGCCACTGAGTACATGTTGGAAGGCAATCTCAATTTTCTTTGGAGAGATGCTATTAAATTTTTTACCAACCACCCTAGAGGTAGGGGGGTGTTGCCCTTCTGATTAACAACAAGTGGGCCAAATTTATCACTGGCAATGGTTCCTCCCCCTGCAACAGGGCGGTTTGGGTTACTCTCAATGTCAATAATCGTGATTTTGGCATTTGTTCTGTTTATGCCCCGAATGATTGCAAGGAGAGAGCCTGTCTCTGGGATTGGTTAGCCGCTCTCCCTAATATTCCCTGGTTTGTTGGGGGGGACTTCAATATGATTGAGTCTCAGGATGACAAACTTGGTGGCCGGCCGTTTGTCTGGAAAGAGGCTGAAAAAATGAAATGGTGCAAGATGTTAAACTCCAAACAGTTATTTGATCCTTTATCCGGTGTTAAGGACTCTCACCCCGGGCTATGGCACACTTGGTGTAATTTCCAGCAGCCCCCTTTTAGGATTTATTCCAGGTTGGACCGCTTCTATGCCAGCAAGAATTTTTTCTCTTTCCTCCCTGATAATCTTGGGCGTACGGTCCTGGTTACCCCCACCTCTCTCTCCGATCACCATCCTATCTCGGCTTGCTTCAGGATCAATAGCTCCCCTCACCCTTGCGAAAGACCCCACCCCAAATTCTTTCTTAATACTAAGCTGCTCAGTGATAAAGATACCCTTTGCGCTATCTGTATCATTAGCATCCTTAACAGGAAAAGTTTCCCTGACTTGTCCCACCTTGACAGATGGAACCTGAATCTGCTTTCCTGGCAAAATCTCTTGCGGACCATAGGACAAAAAAGGTCTAAAGACTTTAGGTATGTGGAAAAGAAACTTTCCTCTGAGCTGCAAACTGCCGAAATGAATATCCAGGCCAACCCTGCTGACTGTGAGCTTATCTACCAAGTGGTGAAGGCTAAAGATGCCCTTAGGCAACATCAACAGGTCAAGGTCAAGGGTGCCATGGTCAGATCCCGTGCGCACTGGCTTTTGTGTGGGGACAGAGGTTCCAAATTCTTCTTCAATCTCATCAAACAAAAGCATTCTAATGAGAACATTGAAAGACTTGTTGTTGACAATATTGAAATCAACGATCCGGATAACATCCAAAAGGCCTTTGCCAATTTTTATTGCAACCTTTTCACCTCTGAGGATTCGGAGGAGGCGGTCCTCTTGAGAGACCAAATCCGTTCCCTCATTCCCAATAAGATCTCCTCGATAGAAGCTAATCTTCTGTCCAAAGAGATCTCTATTGATGAAATTGGAAATGTCATTAAGGAGCTTAATAATGACAAGGCCCCTGGCCCGGACGGGCTTCCCGTTGAGTTTTACAAAGCCAATATAGATTGGATTTGTAATGACCTGCTGGAGATTTACTCTGAGGCCATAGCTACTGGTTCTTTGGGTTCCTCCATTAACAGGGGAATTATCAAGCTGCTCCCCAAGGATGGGGACAAAGCTCTTATCAAGAACTGGAGACCTATCACTCTCCTCAATGTTTCCTATAAAATTTTTGCCAAAATTCTGGCCCTCAGGATCAAGAATATTTTTCCCAAGTTTGTGTGCCCTACCCAAACGGGTTTTATAAAAGGAAGATATATCTTGGAGAACTTGATTACCGGTTGGGAAGCCATGAATTGGGCCCATGTTTCTAAACAAGATTATGTCATGTTCCTTCTGGACTTTGAGAAAGCGTATGACAGAGTGGAATGGAAGTTCATTTCCATGATGCTCGAAGCTTTTGGTTTCCCCAGTACTTTCTGCAGTTATGTGAAAATCCTCTTCAAAGACGCCTTCGCGCAAGTCGATGTGAATGGTTTCCTTACTGAGTCTTTTCCTCTTGAGAGATCCATCAGACAGGGGTGCCCCTTGGCCCCTGCCCTGTTTGTGATAGCGTCTGAAGCCCTCTTTTACATCCTTAGAGACAATTTTGTCTCCCCGGCTGTCAAAGGCATTTCTCTCCCTGATGACAGTGAGCTCATCAACTGCCAGTTCGCTGACGACACAGCGATCTTTCTTGAAGCTACGGCTGATAACTTCGAAGCCCTCAGCCACAAGCTCAACATTTTCTGCAAAATCTCGGGTGCTCGCCTTTCCCACCTTAAGTCTGTGTGCCTTGGATGGGTTGAGCAGCCGCCCAACTGGTTCAAAAACTACAATTTTCAATGGGGTGGCCCTAACAAGATTGTGAGATATCTTGGTATTCCCTTCTCCATCGACCCTTCACTTAAAGACATGTGGTTCTGGGTCAAAGACAAGATTGGAAAGAAGCTCCATAAGTGGCATAACAGGGCCCTGTCGCTGGCCGGCAGAGTGCAGGTTTGCCAGAAAATTCTGTCTTCTTATAATATTTATTTCTCCTCTGCTTGGATGTTCAGTAACTATCAAATCTATGAGATCCAGAAAGATATTAGGAGGTTTCTCTGGTCTGATGGCAAAGGCAAAAATAAAATGCATGCGGTTAAATGGGATTGGTGCCACGCCAACAAACTCCTTGGGGGGCTTGGCCTGAAGGATCTTAAGCTTCAGGGTATTGCGCTGGCCGCTAAGTGGATCTTTCACTCCCTTGATGGTGATGATCCCTGGAAGGTCTTGGTTAGAAACAACATAGAGAGGGGCATCCCCAAGAAAGCCAAGTCTTGGAAGAATCTTCCCTTCAATGATCTTGTCCTTGGTGATTTTCCCGTGATTGTGCAAGGATCTGCTGTCTTTAGATCCATCTGGAAAGCTTGGAATTATGTGAAACATTTTATATCTAACAGATCCTTCCATGATAATGACCATCTTTACGGTGAAAGGTCCATTTGGTGGAACCTGAGCTACTCTGGCAAGCCCCTCGCCCTCTCTCAGGGCTGCTCTGCTAGGCAGTGGAGTAGCAAAGGCATCACCCAGTTGGCTGACTTATTTGAGCATGACAGATTAATTGAGTGGGAGGTTCTCAGCAGCAAGTTTGACCTGCCCGCTTCCCAGAAGAAGACTTACAATCTGATCCGCAAGGCCACCAGTAATCTCCCGACCTCCTGTCATGTTGACTCCCACAGGTTTTTAAGCATCAAATGGCCTGATGGGACCGTTCTTAACAAAATCAAAGCCAAAAACATCTACAACACTATTGGGCACTCCGAGGCCGTTATAGACCACATTAACAAAGTCTGGTACTTGTCTCTTGATACCCGTGCGTGGAAGAACATATTTGACATTCTGTGGAAAGGGCCTATTGAACCCAAGATTAAATGTTTTAACTGGCTGGTCATTCTTGATAGACTCCCTATCAGAAAAGATCCCCTTGGTACTGATATTTGTCCCATGTGCAGGTTACCTGAAACTGGTAGACACATTCTTTTGGACTGCATGTTTGCTAAAGAGATTTGGCATTTATTTGGCATTTTGTATCCTTCTTTTATTAACAGCTTTGAGATTATTACCGGATATATTGTTGGTTTGAAAAAAGATACTAATTTATTTTGGAAAATCCTCTCCTCTGTGATTTTGTGGCAAATCTGGAAGTGTAGAAATGAAGAGAGGTTTCAGAATAATCCCAAAATTCTTACTGAGTCTTTTTGAAAACTCATCTACCTAAAAATTTTTTTGCAGGTCCGCACCACCATGTTGATTGAAAAAGAGAAGCTCAAGAGGTTCCTCAAGAATGGCTCCACCACGTTCTTCATTTACGAGATGCAAGGTGGTTATGCCTGGCGGCAAACTATGGACGATCTGCAGCTTTTTGAGAAAACGTGCAAGATCTTGATCCAAGAAGTGAAGAACAACAGGAAAGTCAATAAGGAGCAGGTCCTCATGTTGGCCCAGATTCAGGAAACCAAACACATCGTTTGGATGGAAGGCGCCTTGGGCTGGGTGGCTTGGGTTGATACCATCGATGACACCGGTTACTAGTCTATGCTATGTTTTGTAACATCTTATATCTGCACTGTGCGTAGGTTGTATATATATTTTTTGTATTGCTGTTCTCTGTTTGCTCTTGATGTGAGGCCTGGCCTCCCTTGAGCCATACTCTTCGGTGCTCCCTCGGGGTCTTTTTTATCTCTACATCTAATACAAAAAAAATATATATAATATACATAATACATATATTATATATATATATATGTATTAAATTATATTCATTAAATAGTAAACAAAATAAAAATTGAAATTTTCTTCTTTTAGTAATGACTGCGCTTGGCAACATCCACGAGAGAATGCGCTGCCTGTGGGGCAGCGCCTCCTCCTGAGAATAGTGGGTGCTGCCTCGACAAGCTGTACCCTCTCGGTGGGACTGGTACAGAGATGACCCTAGTCCTCCCTACAAATACACATATGCAAAAAAACATTTTAATTTAATCCATATATAATTTGGTTAAATCTCAGTAAATACCCTTAGCCGTATACAAATTTAATTCATTTTTTCCGTATTTTCAGGCCCCCGATTCGCTTTTATAGAATTGATTCTCACAAAATTATACAATCCAATTTATATATGAAGATATATATATATTAAAATATATTTATACATAAATTTTACAACTAAAAGAGAATAAAATATTATTAAAATAATATATATTTTTCAACAGGAGTTTGAAATGAAATTGAGAGAAATTTGAGCAGCATTTTACAATGGAAAATACTAAAATTACAATCAAATTCAATTTATCCCAGTTTTAATTGTCATCTCTGGAAACAGTGTTTCCTTCACAAATTTTAATTCAAACTGTTTCCTACAGGAAGCTTTTAACAAGGAAATAACAAATTCTGTAGAAAGCTTTTAACAAAGAATTAACAAAGTCTGTAGAATGTTTTTTAACAAAGAAATAACAATTTTCTCTACAGATCATTTGCTGAGAAGAACAGAGATTTATTACACAAACATTTTCTTCAAGCAGACACAATTTTAAAACAATTTTAACAGACAAACTTTTCAAAAGGATTAATCAAATAAATAACAGTGAAAAACCTGTTTCTTGTAGCTTGAAATTTGTCTGTGGGGGAGAATCTTTGCTGCATGTTGCGTGCAATCCTCCAAAGCTTCTCCAGAACATAATAACCAGAAAAATGCTAAAACCAACCAAAGAGATCTTCCAGAAATATACAACAATTCCCAAAGCAAATTTCACAAATAACTCCAACCAAAATAGTTTTTAACATCACTCTATTCTTTCATTTCCCGTCAAGAAAAGGTAATCTTCTATTTTTCCCAAATCCCAGATAACATCCAAGAAAATACTCAACCAAAAAGCAATTAATTCCACTGGCACACATGTCGAGAAGAAAAAATATCTTCTAACAACTTACCGGTAAATCTTTCTTTTCCCCTTTTTCAAGATTTGCATGCTTTTAAAGAATTTAAAATTTTCAAATTTCAAAATACAAATTTCCCTTTTTCTTTATTTATTTTATTTATTTAACAATTAAAATGCCATTTCCCACAAAACAACTAATTTAAAATTTAAATCCATTCACACAATTAAAGCAACTTTAATTTTATTTATTTATTTATTTAATTAAATAAATTTAATCTCAGTGATCATATTACTTAATCAAACAAATTAATTAATTAATTAAGTAAAATGTAAAACTTATTTTTTAACATTTAAAATTAATTTAAATAAACTTGATAGAATTAAAAAGAATAATAAACTATCATAAAATTAACAAAATTTTCCTTTCAAAACAATTAATCCAATCAGGCACAAACAAGACCACCAAAGACTCCAAACTAAAACTAACAATATACTATGACTGGGTTTAAGACTAGACTAGGATAAACCATGTTACTACCTCCCAATCAACATTTCCGTTGATTCTTGACACACTTTCGGACACGAGTAGCAGTGGAGTCGATGTCATATACCTGCAATCTTTCAACCAAACAAATAACATGCATATATATATAATCCAATGTACAAACACACTGTGCGGAGAAAATCACAGAAATCACAGGGCACTCACAAGCGAGTGATGCAACTCCGTTCTCCACACCAATACACATCACATCAGACTAACAAATAAAATAACAGTTAGTCTACCATAACATATATATAGCAATAACATCTGAAGAAAACATCTACGCTAGTACAAAGCATGTCAAAAATTAATTATCACCATACAATGTATCATCATATCACAAAATGAATCCACTGTCGCTCAAAGTCAGTGATCAAAATATACAAAACAATATACCAAAGTCTATCAATGTGAAAACATGCTAACATAAATCATAAGCATAAATGGAGGGGTACTACATCCTCTCCCCCTAGGATCAAGCTTACTCCTAGAAGCCTGCTAATAGAAAACAAATAACACACATCTAGAATATGTCCTCCCAAGAAATAGAAGACTAGCCACTAAGATCCCTCTGGATCTATACTCAGTCAACGTGTTGACCCTTGAGGATCAACTCCCGATGTAGAATGAGGTGCACGATTTCCAAAGAACGATGCCTGTTCTCCACCAGAAACCTCTTCGACTACTCCCTGGAGCTTGACCTGGTGGTTATCCACCACAGTAAACACCTTATATGATCTGCCTACATCTCCTACTGTTGGCTCTGAAGTCGCCGGTCTCTGACTAAACTCAAAAGTGCCCTCCTGAGGACATTGACGAGAAATGTGACCCTGTTGACCACAAGTGAAACATTCTATACTCCTAAATCTTCTATCACCTGGAGGTACACTAGACCCTGGAAAACTACCTCCACTAACAACAGACTGAGAACTCTATGTTGGCTGATAGAAACGATAATGACGAGATCGTAGCCAACTCCGAT
>VDFB02330230.1:0-23229 GCA_007258455.2 Sequoia sempervirens
AAAACCTAACAATTTTTTTTTTCTTTTTTTTTTTAATTTATAAAAACAACATTAAAATTAAGATCACTCTAGGTGCTTGAGGTGCAATACTGAACTTGATATTAATTGAGAACCCCAAGGAGAGTCACTTCTCAATTCAATCGCAAGAATTTACCTATATGAAATTTGAATTCGAACACTACTAGGGTTCTCTTGATGCACACACTCTTATACCCTCTTGGGTTATCTAAATAACATGAGTCTTGGAACGAATATGGTGATTCTTATAATACTAAAGTTTATTTGGTCTAGGTATGAGATTCAACCATAATATGGTTATAACTACTTAGGTTACATGAATACCAATAAACACCAACCCTTGGGTGCACTAGAAATACATGCCATGACGATACTATCATGCCCAAAATTTTCACAAGGAAAATTTGTAAATAAATACATAGAACTGGTAAAACAAAAAAACCACAATTTTATTTTTTCTGTAAAACAATATTACAAAATACTATCATTTGATAATCATACATGTGCAGCTCATGATACAAACAATGTGCATTGGGTGATGTAGTTTGTGCAACATCATGATCTACACGTTGCCTGAGAGCAAAGTAAGGGAATGCAAATGAAATTGGGTTGACTTCAAATGTGGGGTTTATGAAAATCTTAACTCCCCGCCAAAAGTTGATTCTCACTCTCGCATGAAAGTTAATGTCCTTACTAGAACTCCATTGTATGGGTTCTCACGTGGAGGAATCCTATAAATATCATCAACTTGATTTACTATTAATCCTAAGGTTTAGTTGACAGAACATTATTTTACTTGTTAACACTACCCTTCTTATGACACCATGATGATTTACAATGAAATCCACTTCTAACATTTCATTTTGAAAATCAAATACAAAATTGAATAGAATGTTTATAATTTACATTGATTATTAAATTATTATATGATTTATCTATATTTTAACCATTAATACTTTGATTACTTATCAACTTAAATAAATATATAAATAACATATTTATATGTATATACTTTATTTACTCTAAACCCTTAAAAATAATTACAAGATTTAAGAATAAAGTATTTATAAATAAATAACATACATAATTTTAAAAAATATATTAATTCATACAAAATTAACTAATTTATATTTTTAAAGAAAGAAATTATATGAATAAAAATAATAACACTTGAAAGAATCCTCCCCTCTTTTTTTAAAAGAGGAGCACTTTTAAATCTTATTACAATCCTTTTATATTCATAATTTAGTAATTTATCTTTTAGGGAAGGAAGACTTGGGTAATAAAGAGAGTTATTCCTTTGTAGAAATTCCCTACTATTACGGGACCTTTTGCCCAAGTTACATATTTTCATGTTTTAAAATTAGAAGAATCTTTTCCTAAGAATGTAGGAATTTCTCCTCACCGTAATGAAATTTGAATTTCCTCCCACTTTAAAACTCAATAACATGTTTGATTTGAAATCAGGCCTAATTTTTTTTCCTGGCAAGTAATATGCCTCCACAATTCTTGGCATTGGTATTGATACCAAACGTAATACTCGAGGTAACAGGATATCCATTGTATACTATGATCAATTGTATATATGAGGTAATAATAAAATTAATAGGGTTTTATTTTCCCCGTAGTTGTTTTACACTTGATCGTTGTTTTTTTTCTGAGATGAAGGTATAAATACAGTCCAGGATAGCATATGCATGAAGTAAATTTATGATTTTTAGCATGCATAGCTTAGAGCGCTCATCTTCTTGGAGATCCATACGTTAGAAACAAGATATTTGGTGTTCCTTTACAAACTCAAATCAGTGCGTTTTGTATCATTAATAATATCATTAACTCCACAAGTTATTTTGCATGTTAAAACTATTATTTCATTAATTGATGAGCTTAAGGCTGCACCATCAGTGATCTACAGAACTAGCACCTCTATTAATAATATCATTGATGATATAAAAACTTTCTTAATATTTATTTGATCACTTTATAATATATGATATGGAAAGTAACACAAGCATTATGCATTATCTGGACAACAACGTAAGGTTCATTTATGAGAAGAAATAGAATAATAATTTGCTGATAGATATTTAATAGAAGGATGGAAGAATGCAGGAAAAATCCAGATAGGTAGACATAAGACTAAAAGGAACTTATTATAGAAAAAGGACAGAGGCTCAGGGATCTAGCCACTCGAAGGGGAAAAGGATCTTTCAAGATACGGGTGCCATAATGGTGACACTACCTCTATCACTCCAAACTTGACAACTTGTTCAAAGCCACCTTGGAGCCCACAAAAGTCTAAAACACTCCATTATTCATTTGCCACTACTCAGGTTGCGTAGGATTTACATTTACCTCTGACAGGAAGAAGTATTTAAGTGACAGCTAGCAGAATTTTAAGAAAACATTTAATTCATAGGATGGGCAACCATCCCTATCAGGAGGGGAGCACCATATTAATTGGCCGACCTACCAACAGTTAGACCACCATCTCTCTAAATTAAAAGAGGAGTAGGCACGCTTTGTATATTTCTTTTTAATCATCTCATTTTGTGCAACATTTCCTAGGTTTGAATTACAGTACCAATTTGAGGAGGTTTTTATGCATGTTTATGTATGGTTTTGCTGCTTGGAAAATACCCCATGCCATTCTTATGGCCACAAAGGAGGTGTTCGCTAAGATTTATTCCTGCTATGCTATTCACCTTTCTCCATTTTTTTTTTGGAGATAACTAAATTTTGTTTATTCTCGATTTCTATTTTTCTCTAGCTCAAGAGGAGGAACACACCTCATGGCTTCAGCCATAGCTGCACTGTGCAAGGGCTGGAATGCGTAGGCTGTTGTTAAGGATGTGCATATATATATATTTTGGTCTCATTTAACAACACTATCATTTATATGCATGTACCAAAGAGCTCTATCGATATACCATGTATAGAAGAAATAGATCACTGCTAAAGGGACGACATAGGCGAGGAAACGATGGAATGACGGGAAAGGAAAATGTCTTGTTTTTTTTTTGCATGCGAAAACTCTTTTAGAAGATCAGATTTCTGATACTACCCCCAACCATCATTTATCTTTTGCTTGGTGATGTTTCCATGGCTCAAGGACCTCCTACTTCTACTCTCATTAGAATATTAGAACAAAAATATTTTCTAACATCACAAGGGTACACATAGGGGACCGTACATGACACCCCCTCACCCTTATCCCAAGTTGGATACCTTGTATCTCATAATTGGGGCACATCACTTTTACTAGTTTTCCACTTCACAAGTCATAACACAATACATTTTTACAAAATTCACCATATTATAGAACAAAATAATACACTTAAATACATTCTAGATATTTTCTTAAAACAATATTCACTTTGCTACTTAATTTTGAAGATATCCACTCACTTGCATAAGTAAAAGAAATCACTAGACAATGTGCAACATTAGCTTAGATATATTACTCCATCTTCTTAGAACTCAACAACACTTGGTTCACCACACTTTCCATCTTGCTAAGTTAGTGCTTGGCATCATTTTTAAATTAAATATTGGTTTTCTATAGTTATACATACCATTCTTTCTCTTTTATTCAACCATGTTTGTTATGTTCACAACATATCCATATAGGTAATCCCACTATGTTTTTCACCCATGCTAAGAAAGTTTCCTACTTAATAAGGAAGATAGTTAACAATTTTCATTTGAAACATCACAATATGAGACAAGAAAACAAACTCAATGCATAAAACACATGACAAATCATGGAGTAGTAGGTCTCACAACTTATTTTAATATCTTTTTATAAATCTTGCATTCTGCTATCTAAGGTTGAACCATTCAATCATACTATCATAAGTATCATTTTACAATCATAATTTTGTCTAACCTTATAAGATGCTCAATGAGTAAAAGTCTTAAAATTTTTACCTACTTTGAAGTTTTCTCCTTTACATTTGGGTTGGGTTTATAAGGTCTTCCCTAAAAAAGTAAATGCAGTCAATGGTATAGAATGTACTACATTAGTTGGAATTTTTAAACGTCTACTTTAGTATTTCATATCTATATTTCCAATCCCTTAATACATAGTGAATCCCACATAATTCATTAATCAATTTATAAGTTCAATAGGTGATTGCTCAATTTTTATTTTATTTTATATTTTTGTGACATCCATAAATTTCAAGGTCAACACCTAATTGAATACGTTATTACTTCCTATATACGTTATTACTTCCTATATGACATGTATCCTTTCTTATTTTGATACCAACTAGTCTTTAGTTCTTAGCTTATTTAGAAGGAAAATAGTAAAAGCATGTGTTCTAGCTAGCATTTTTAACTTCAAATTCACATTTTGATACACTCTTTTCACAAGGTTTTTATGTTTAATTACTAGAAGGAAAGCTATTTATACATTATCTCAATCAAGCTTCACCAATTTTGAACTATTTGTAACTTTCTACACATTCTCATCTCTGACTTGAAACTTATAAATCATGTTATTTCATTAACTATTTAATCTTTAAATCATAGAGCACTCAAGCTTATTGGTTGTTATAGTTCTATTAGGTTTACTAGGTCATCATTTACTTGTACATGTACATAAGTAACTTTAAAGTCTCACCATTTAAGTCAAGGTGAAAAATTTTATTTTTGGACCACTTTTCTAAATTGTACTTACTATATAATGCAAGACTCTAATTATTAGTTGATGACATCATCGAAGAAACCGTTACCTACCAAACACATGGTGAATCACTTGTCACTTCATGAAATTAACACTTATATGCAAATCAAGATCTTTGATTAATAGTTTAGGTCCCAGAAAAAATCATGGTCTAAGGCCTACAAGATACTAGTTCATGCGTGTATTAATACCAATTTGTGAGTGCAAGCCCTTAAATTTATGTCCAATAGTCTTCACCTTAAGGGTTTAGTTTTAATTTTTGACAAGATTTTTAAATCTCATTATAAGGGTACTTCAATAACAAATAATACACAGTTCAAGGGTTTTATATTTAATCAATTTGAGTGTTTAGATATTTAAAATTATTTATTACACCCTTCAACGCATTGATCCCTCTCATGGTTCATAAAATTATTTTCTTTTCACTAGTTACATTATTTCAAATATAGTTATGATGTCCCATCCTTTATTCATACTAAAGTTTCTATAAGAAAATATGTTGCTCCTTAAATAATACCCATAACATTAGGAAATTACCTTACTATTATGTTTAAGAAATATGGTCTTAAGAATTCAACAAAGTAATGTTTCCTTAATGATACACCTCAATATGTCCTATTACACTATTAAGTCGTTTATAACAAAGGCTATGCTTTAGAACTCAATTATACCCTTTTAAGGTTTAAGAAAATTCAATGCCAACAGGTTAGATTAATGTTGTAACCCTTGTTAACTAGTCTAATATGGCTCTAGGAATTCACCTTATCAAGGCACCATGTTTGGATTTGATTTTCTTTTTAAAAGTTGAATCCATTAATTAATTGCTTGCTTGAACCACCTATAACAGTCACTTCCTGATCAGTTAGTATTATATCATCTTAATTAGGTCACATATTTGAACTAAGTTCTCATTTATCACACCATGCAAGTCCTTTAATTTTATCATTTTATTCTAACACAAGGTGTTTGGCTGCATAATATTTAATGCCCAATTTGTGCAAGGTTTCCCCTAGGTTTTGGCCTAGAACTCCGATACCAAGGAATGTCATGCACGAAGAATTTCATCGAGAAAAAAAACCTAACATTTTTTTCCTTTTTAATTTATGAAAACAAGCGTTAACCAAGATGCTCTGGAGGTGCTTGAGGATTTTAACATTGAACTTGATATTAATTGAGAACCCCAAGGAGAGTCACTTCTCAATTCAATCGCAAGAATTCACCTATGCAAAATTTGAATTCAAACACTGCTAGGGTTCTCTTGATGCACACACTCTTATACCCTCTTGGGTTATCTAAATAACATGAGTCTTGGGATGAATATGGTGATTCTTATAAGACTAATGTTTATTTGGTCTGGGTATGAGATTCAACCATAATATGGTTATAACTACTTAGGTTACATGAATACCAATAAACACCAACCCTTGGGTGCACTAGAAATACACGTCATGACGATACTATCATGCCCAAAATTTTCACAAGGAAAATTTGTAAATAAATACATAGAACTGGTAAAACAAAAAACCATAATATATTTTTTTCTATAAAACAATATTACAAAATACTATCATTTGATAATCATACATGTGCAACTCATGATACCAACAATGTGCATTGGGTGATGTAGTTCATACAACATCATCATCCGCATGTCGCCTGAGAGGGAAGTAAGGGAATGAAAATGAAATTGGGTTGACTTTGAATGTGGGGTTTTCGAAAATCTTAACTCCCCGCCAAAAGTTGATGCTCACTCTCGCATGAAAGTTAATGTCCTTACTAGAACTCCATTGTATGGATTCTCACGTGGAGGAATCCTATAAATATCATCAACTTGATTTACTATTAATCCTAAGGTTTAGTTGACAGAACATTATTTTACTTGTTAACACTACCCTTCTTATGACACCATGATGATTTACAATGAAATCCACTTCTAACATTTCATTTTGAAAATCAAATACAAAATTGAATAGAATGTTTATAATTTACATTGATTATTAAATTATTATATGATTTATCTATATTTTAACCATTAATACTTTGATTACTTATCAACTTAAATAAATATATAAATAACATATTTATATGTATATACTTTATTTACTCTAAACCCTTAAAAATAATTACAAGATTTAAGAATAAAGTATTTATAAATAAATAACATACATAATTTTAAAAAATATATTAATTCATACAAAATTAACTAATTTATATTTTTAAAGAAAGAAATTATATGAATAAAAATAATAACACTTGAAAGAATCCTCCCCTCTTTTTTTAAAAGAGGAGCACTTTTAAATCTTATTACAATCCTTTTATATTCATAATTTAGTAATTTATCTTTTAGGGAAGGAAGACTTGGGTAATAAAGAGAGTTATTCCTTTTTAGAAATTCCCTACTATTACGGGACCTTTTGCCCAAGTTACATATTTTCATGTTTTAAAATTAGAAGAATCTTTTCCTAAGAATGTAGGAATTTCTCCTCACCGTAATGAAATTTGAATTTCCTCCCACTTTAAAACTCAATAACATGTTTGATTTGAAATCAGGCCTAATTTTTTTTTCTGGCAAGTAATATGCCTCCACAATTCTTGGCATTGGTATTGATACCAAACGTAATACTCGAGGTAACAAGATATCCATTGTATACTATGATCAATTGTATATATAAGGTAATAATAAAATTAATAGGGTTTTATTTTCCCCGTAGTTGTTTTACACTTGATCATTGTTTTTTTTCTGAGATGAAGGTATAAATACAGTCCAGGATAGCGTATGCATGAAGCAAATTTATGATTTTTAGCATGCATAGCTTAGAGCACTCATCTTCTTGGAGATCCATACGTTAGAAACAAGATATTTGGTGTTCCTTTACAAACTCAAATCAGTGCGTTTTGTATCATTAATAATATCATTAACTCCACAAGTTATTTCGCATGTTAAAACTATTATTTCATTAATTGACGAGCTTAAGGCTGCACCATCAGTGATCTACAGAACTAGCACCTCAATTAATAATATCATTGATGATATAAAAACTTTCTTAATATTTATTTGATCACTTTATATTATATGATATGGAAAGTAACGCAAACATTATGCATTATCTGGACAACAACGTAAAGTTCATTTATGAGAAGAAATAGAATAATAATTTACTGATAGATATTTAATAAAAGGATGGAAGAATGTAGGAAAAATCCAGATAGGTAGATATAAGATTAAAAGGAACTTATTACAGAAAAAGGACGGAGGCTCAGGGATCTGACCATTCGAGGGGGAGAAAGATATTTCAACATACGAGCGCCATAATGGTGACACTACCTCTATCACTCCAAACTTGACAGCCTATTCAAAGCCACCTTGGATCCCACAAAAGTCTAAAACACTTCATTATTCATTTGCCACTACTCAGGTTGCGTAGGATTTACATTTACCTCTGACAGGAAGAAGTATTTAAGTGACATGTAGTATAATTTTAAGAAAACATTTAATTCATAGGATGGGCAACCATCCCTATCAGGAGGGGAGCACCGTATTAATTGGCTGACCTACCAACAGCTAGAACACCATCTCTCTAAATTAAAGGAGGAGTAGGTACGCTTGTGTTATTTCTTTTTAATCATCTCATTTTATGCAACATTCCGTGGGTTTGAATTACAGTACCAATTTGAGGAGGTTTTTATGCATGTTTCTGTATGGTTTTGCTACTTGGAAAATACCTAATGCCATTCTTATGGCCAAAGGAGGTGTTCGCTAAGATTTATTCCTGCTATGCTATTCACTTTCTCCATTTTTTTTTGGTTAACTAAATTTTTGTTTATTCTGCTTTCTATTTTTCTCTAGCTCAAGAGGAGGAACACACCTCATGGCTTCAGCCATAGCTGCACTGTGCAAGGGCTGGAATGCGTAGGCTGTTGTTAAGGATGTGCATATATATATATTTTGGTCTCATTTAACAACACTATCATTTATATGCATGTACCAAAGAGCTCTATCGATATACCATGTATAGAAGAAATAGATCACTGCTAAAGGGACGACATAGGCGAGGAAACGATGGAATGACGGGAAAGGAAAATGTCTTGTTTTTTTTTTGCATGCGAAAACTCTTTTAGAAGATCAGATTTCTGATACTACCCCCAACCATCATTTATCTTTTGCTTGGAGGGGACAGCGCCTCTTCCCGCTGAATCGCTGACCACTCCCTGCTTCTCTCGCCCTCATTAGAATATTAGAACAAAATATTTTCCTAACATCACAAAGGGTACACACATAGGGGAATCATTACGCGGCCTTTCCCTTATCCCAAGTTGGATACCTTGTATCTCATAATTGGGGCACATCACTTTTACTAGTTTTCCACTTCACAAGTCATAACACAATACATTTTTACAAAATTCACCATATTATAGAACAAAATAATACACTTAAATACATTCTAGATATTTTCTTAAAACAATATTCACTTTGCTACTTAATTTTGAAGATATCCACTCACTTGCATAAGTAAAAGAAATCACTAGACAATGTGCAACATTAGCTTAGATATATTACTCCATCTTCTTAGAACTCAACAACACTTGGTTCACCACACTTTCCATCTTGCTAAGTTAGTGCTTGGCATCATTTTTAAATTAAATATTGGTTTTCTATAGTTATACATACCATTCTTTCTCTTTTATTCAACCATGTTTGTTATGTTCACAACATATCCATATAGGTAATCCCACTATGTTTTTCACCCATGCTAAGAAAGTTTCCTACTTAATAAGGAAGATAGTTAACAATTTTCATTTGAAACATCACAATATGAGACAAGAAAACAAACTCAATGCATAAAACACATGACAAATCATGGAGTAGTAGGTCTCACAACTTATTTTAATATCTTTTTATAAATCTTGCATTCTGCTATCTAAGGTTGAACCATTCAATCATACTATCATAAGTATCATTTTACAATCATAATTTTGTCTAACCTTATAAGATGCTCAATGAGTAAAAGTCTTAAAATTTTTACCTACTTTGAAGTTTTCTCCTTTACATTTGGGTTTTAAATTTTCTTCTTCATGAAAGGTAAATATAGTCCAATGGGTATAGAATACCACAACATTAGTTGGAAGTTTACAAATCTACTTTAGTGTCTCTCTTATCTATATATTTTAACTTTCCCATCACATAATATACCATGAGCCACACATAATTCATTACTCAATTTATAACCATACGGTGAATTTATTCAATCATATGGCATGCACACACACAACTATTCAAAGGTCAACCCATAATTGAGCATGTTATTACTTCCTATATGACATACATCCTTTCTTATTTTGATACCAATCATTCTTTAGTTCTTAGCTTATTTAGAAGGAAAGTAGTAGAAGCATGTGTTCTAGCTAGCATTTTAACTTCAAATTTGCATTTGGATACTCTTTTTACAAGGGTTTTATGTTTAATTACTAGAAGGAAAGCTATTTATACATTATCTCAATCAAGCTTCACCAATTTTGAATTATTTGTAACTTTCTACACATTCTCATCTCTAACTTGAATCTTAGAAATCATGTTATTTCATTAACTATTTAATCTTTAAATCATAGAGCACTCGAGCTTGTTGGTTGTTATAGTTTTATTAGGTTTACTAGGTCATCATTTACTTGCACATGTACTTAAGTAACTTTAAAGTCTCACCATTTAAGTCAAGGTGAAAATTTTGATTTTTGACCACTTTTCTAAATTGTACTTACTATATAATGCAAGACTTTGATGATTAGTTGATGACATGATTGATGAAATCATTACCTACCAAACACATGGCGAATCACTTGTTGCTTCATGAAATTAACACTTATATGTAAATCAAGATCTTTGGTTAATAGGTTAGGTCCTAGAAAAATCATGGTCTAAGGCCTACAAGATACTATTTCATGAGTGTATTAATACCAATTTGTGAGTGCAAGCCCTTAAATTTATGTCCAACAGCCTTCACCTTAAGGGTTTAGTTTTTTTTTTTTTTTTGGACAGTATTTTAAATCTCTCTATAAGGGTACTTAAATTACACATAGTTCAAGGGTTTTATATTTAATCAATTTGAGTGTTTAGAGATTTAAACTTATTTAATTACACGTTTCAACACATTGATCCCTCTCATGGTTCATAAAATTATTTTCTTTTAACTAGTTACATTATTCCAAATATAGTTATGATGTTCTATCCTTTATTCGTACTAAGGTTTCTATAAGCAAATATGTTGCTCCTCAAATTCCCATGGCATTAGGAAATTACCTTATTATTATGTTTAAGAAATATGGTCTTAGGAATTCAACAAAATAATGTTTCCTTAATGATACACCTCAATATGTCCTATTACCCTGTACTTAGGCATTTACAACAAGGACTATCCTTTACAACACAATTATACCCTTTCAAGGTTTAAGAAAATTTAATGCCAACAAGTTAGATTAATGTTGTAACCCTTGTTAACTAGTCTAATATTTCTCTAGGAATTCACCTTATCAAGGCACCATGTTTGGATTTGAGTTTCTTTTTAAAATTTGAATCCATTAATTAATTGCTTGCTTAACCCATCTATAATGGTCACTTCCTAATCATTTAGTACTTTACAATCTTAATTAGATCACATATTTAAACAAAGTTCTCATTTATCACACCATGCAGGTTCTTTAATTTTAAAATTCTATTCTAACTAGTACAAGGGGGTTTGCATAGTTATCCACGCACACACGATACTTAATGCCCAATTTATTCCCAGAGTTCCCTAGAGTTGCAACCCTAGAGACTCACGATACAAGTGTCATGCGAAAAAATTTCATGAAAAAACCTAACATTTTTTTTTTATAAAAACAACATTAAACTTAAGATCACTCTAGGTGCTTGAGGTGCAACACTGAACTTGATATTAATTGAGAACCCCAAGGAGAGTCACTTCTCAATTCAATCGCAAGAATTCACCTATGCAAAATTTGAATTCAAACACTGCTAGGGTTCTCTTGATGCACACACTCTTATACCCTCTTGGGTTATCTAAATAACATGAGTCTTGGGATGAATATGGTGATTCTTATAAGACTAATGTTTATTTGGTCTGGGTATGAGATTCAACCATAATATGGTTATAACTACTTAGGTTACATGAATACCAATAAACACCAACCCTTGGGTGCACTAGAAATACACGTCATGACGATACTATCATGCCCAAAATTTTCACAAGGAAAATTTGTAAATAAATACATAGAACTGGTAAAACAAAAAACCATAATATATTTTTTTCTATAAAACAATATTACAAAATACTATCATTTGATAATCATACATGTGCAACTCATGATACCAACAATGTGCATTGGGTGATGTAGTTCATACAACATCATCATCCGCATGTCGCCTGAGAGGGAAGTAAGGGAATGAAAATGAAATTGGGTTGACTTTGAATGTGGGGTTTTCGAAAATCTTAACTCCCCGCCAAAAGTTGATGCTCACTCTCGCATGAAAGTTAATGTCCTTACTAGAACTCCATTGTATGGATTCTCACGTGGAGGAATCCTATAAATATCATCAACTTGATTTACTATTAATCCTAAGGTTTAGTTGACAGAACATTATTTTACTTGTTAACACTACCCTTCTTATGACACCATGATGATTTACAATGAAATCCACTTCTAACATTTCATTTTGAAAATCAAATACAAAATTGAATAGAATGTTTATAATTTACATTGATTATTAAATTATTATATGATTTATCTATATTTTAACCATTAATACTTTGATTACTTATCAACTTAAATAAATATATAAATAACATATTTATATGTATATACTTTATTTACTCTAAACCCTTAAAAATAATTACAAGATTTAAGAATAAAGTATTTATAAATAAATAACATACATAATTTTAAAAAATATATTAATTCATACAAAATTAACTAATTTATATTTTTAAAGAAAGAAATTATATGAATAAAAATAATAACACTTGAAAGAATCCTCCCCTCTTTTTTTAAAAGAGGAGCACTTTTAAATCTTATTACAATCCTTTTATATTCATAATTTAGTAATTTATCTTTTAGGGAAGGAAGACTTGGGTAATAAAGAGAGTTATTCCTTTTTAGAAATTCCCTACTATTACGGGACCTTTTGCCCAAGTTACATATTTTCATGTTTTAAAATTAGAAGAATCTTTTCCTAAGAATGTAGGAATTTCTCCTCACCGTAATGAAATTTGAATTTCCTCCCACTTTAAAACTCAATAACATGTTTGATTTGAAATCAGGCCTAATTTTTTTTTCTGGCAAGTAATATGCCTCCACAATTCTTGGCATTGGTATTGATACCAAACGTAATACTCGAGGTAACAAGATATCCATTGTATACTATGATCAATTGTATATATAAGGTAATAATAAAATTAATAGGGTTTTATTTTCCCCGTAGTTGTTTTACACTTGATCATTGTTTTTTTTCTGAGATGAAGGTATAAATACAGTCCAGGATAGCGTATGCATGAAGCAAATTTATGATTTTTAGCATGCATAGCTTAGAGCACTCATCTTCTTGGAGATCCATACGTTAGAAACAAGATATTTGGTGTTCCTTTACAAACTCAAATCAGTGCGTTTTGTATCATTAATAATATCATTAACTCCACAAGTTATTTCGCATGTTAAAACTATTATTTCATTAATTGACGAGCTTAAGGCTGCACCATCAGTGATCTACAGAACTAGCACCTCAATTAATAATATCATTGATGATATAAAAACTTTCTTAATATTTATTTGATCACTTTATATTATATGATATGGAAAGTAACGCAAACATTATGCATTATCTGGACAACAACGTAAAGTTCATTTATGAGAAGAAATAGAATAATAATTTACTGATAGATATTTAATAAAAGGATGGAAGAATGTAGGAAAAATCCAGATAGGTAGATATAAGATTAAAAGGAACTTATTACAGAAAAAGGACGGAGGCTCAGGGATCTGACCATTCGAGGGGGAGAAAGATATTTCAACATACGAGCGCCATAATGGTGACACTACCTCTATCACTCCAAACTTGAAAGCCTGTTCAAAGCCACCTTGGAGCCCACAAAAGTCTAAAACACTCCATTATTCATTTGCCACTACTCAGGTTGCATAGGATTTACATTTACCTCTGACAGGAAGAAGTATTTAAGTGACAGGTAGCAGAATTTTAAGAAAACATTTAATTCATAGGATGGGCAACCATCCCTATCAGGAGGGGAGCACCATATTAATTGGCTAACCTACCAATAGCTAGACCACCATCTCTCTAAATTAAAGGAGGAGTAGGTACGCTTGTGTTATTTCTTTTTAATCATCTCATTTTATGCAACATTTCCTGGGTTTGAATTACAGTACCAATTTGAGGAGGTTTTTATGCATGTTTATGTATGGTTTTGCTGCTTGGAAAATACCCCATGCCATTCTTATGGCCACAAAGGAGGTGTTCGCTAAGATTTATTCCTGCTATGCTATTCACACTTTCACCTTTCTCCATTTATGCATGTTTTACGTATGATTTTGTTGCTTGGAAAATACCCCATGCCATTCTTATAGCCCACAAAGGAGAGGTGTTAGCTAAGATTTGGTCTGCTATGCCTATTCACCTTTCACCTTTCTCCATTTTTTTTTTTTGAATAACTAATTTTTTGTTTATTACACTTTCTATTTTTCTCAGAATCAAAGAGACGAGCCTCACATGGCTTGACCATAAAATTTTGCCTTGTGCAAGGATTATCGTATTAGGCTGGATTGGGATGTGCATTTAATATATATATATATATATATATATATATATATATATATATATATATATATATATATATATATATATATATATATATATATATATATATATATATATATATATATATATATGCTATATATATATATATATATATATATATTGGTCTCATTCTTTCTTGTCGTTTTATGTCCATGTACCAAGGCTCTATCAGATATACCGTATGCAGGCAGGATCAACTGCTAAAGGGACTGACATGGTAGGAAATGATGGAATGGCCAGGAAGGGAAAATGTCTTTTTTTTCTTTTTTCTTTGCATCACGAAAACTCTTCTAGAAAACCATATTTTTGACTACTGACCATCATTTATCTTTTGCTTGGATGGGACATCGCTTGGAGGGGACAGCGCCTCTTCCCATGGGCTCGCGGCCCTCCTACTCCTCTACGCCCTCATTTTTTCTTTCATGTATTTTATTTAATAATTTATATTTCATCTATTTATTTTTTATTTTTATTTTCATTCAATTTTGTATGTATTTGGAAGCGATGCAACCAAGGATAATATGCCTATTTTATTGTTCCAGGTCTAGATGACCTATTATATGCAATGCTCAACAGATAATTAATTAAAAAGAATAATTTTATCCCTCATTCCAAATACATAGTGGAGGTTGTTAATAGCTTTATCCATATTCAAAAACCAGTTTAGAATTAGACATACTGAAGTTAATATGACATTCCTAACATTGGAACATATCACACATGGGATTTGCAGTTCTTGGGTGGTTTGTCTCTTCATTTATTCTCCACATTAAGCTCCGCAAGGAAGATTTACTATCCTCTACAAAGAACCATACTTGCATGTGAGATGTTTAACTATCCAGTCCTATTCACATTCCAACATTATTTTCTTTGAATAGATGCAAAACCCTTATCTTTAACTTGCAGCATTACAATCACTATTGAAAGAAGAGACAATGGATTTACATGCTAAATAAATTATCTCCTTTTTTTTCCTTTCTCTTTCATGTTACAACAAAGTACTAGATTTCCATATTACAAACAAGTTTAAGGAAATACAAAAAGGAAACACAACTGATTAAGACTTGCTCTCCACCCTACCGTAATGGCATCATGGAGCCTCATGGACTCTAGCCATACCCCCAAACAAGATATTCTTTAAGCTCCATGATGATAAATGGAGTATTCTCTCATTTTTACCAAGGTATAAAACTATCATAGTACCAATTTCATATAATCTAAGTTCTCTACTCTCCAATTTCAAGCCATAATCCATATAGTATGTTGCCTCCTTACAATCAATAAACAAAGGTAAATAGAAATAGAAGAACTTATCTATTTTATTTTAGAAGAAGGAACTAAGTTTTAGTATCTATTTTTCCTATCAATCCAAGCCATCTTGATCACTATCTCTTCAAGGGGCTCCTCTCTTCTTCTCATTCTTTCAACCATCTCCGCTCAAGTTCTCCAGGAGAAGTGGGCAATGCCCAAATCTTCCATCTTCTTGAGATATATAGGAATCCTCCAAACCTACACTCTTTCCCACAAGTGCTCACACATGTGTGAGTCTTGTGCCAATTCCAAGAACTTTTGGGGAGTGGGAAGTTGAGAGTGACAAGTCACTTTTCCCAAGCCCCAACACTTTTTTAATTCGTCACATTCATGAATGTGGACTTTTGAGGGGTCTTTTCACACTCCAAGGACAAGTTCACATGTCAAAAAGGTTCCAAACCCATAGGTATAGGTCCTAGGGGTCTATTCTTGTTCAAAAACCAAGGAAATTGACTCAATAATCCCTTTTTAAAACCCACAAAAGAATCCATACGAATTTTGATCCTAACCAAGGGTTCCAACCCCAACCAAACTCACATCACATAACCTACAATTGGATTCTACTCAAACATGATCACCCAATCAATAATCAAACCTCAAACCCTTCTAAGTCAAATAGGGCTACACTTAGAACTTCCCAAAGATGTATCTGATATACGATTCCAATACTTATCCAACCTCCTATTTGCATATTTGATTCCTTTAATGTTAATCCCACATCGACTCACTTAATTTCTTGCACAACATAATTAAGCACAGTTAGATATAATAATAAACCACATTAATTGCAAACCGAATCTTTGTAACTTTATTCTTGAATCATTTACATAGCTAATTACTCTTTCAATGCAATACGACACAACAATTATCTTATTTTAAATTCATCTTATAAGTTTGAATCTCATACCATAATTCGCATGCACATACATCTTCATTAAGTAAAATAACAATGATATAACATAAAGTAAAAATAAACTATAAGGTCATTGTTAGACAGTCGCCTTCATATCATTCATAATATATCTAACCATCTATTTAGGAGAAATATATAACAATTTAAGGTTGTATTAGTCACTTGCAATGAGAGGCCTTACACTATATAATAATCCATTTAAAATTTCAATTAGCATTTCACAATATATGAGTGCATTCCACCTTCATGTAGTGACAAAAATGTCAAAATTAAATGCAAGAATATCACCAAAATATCACCTTATTTATCATCCATAATATATCTAATCATCAATTTAAGAAAGGCATATAACAAATTAGGATTGTATTAAGTACCTACGAGGCAGGGTCTTACATATATCGACAAGAATGTACTATGGGTCAAGGAGACCTTGATAATCTCATGCCGATATGGATCACAAAGTGAAATACTTAGACCTAGATGGATTTTATGGGGCAAATATGGGAAAAATGTGAGCAAAATATTATGAAGAAAGGCCCTGAGCATATGGTGAGGACTCAATTGGAAACTTAGGGATATTGAAAGCTTGTGAAATTACTCAGAAATTTATAGTTCTAACATGTCCCAGGTGTGAATAGTGCTAGGTGACAGCGTTTGGTACCAATCCAGCACCTTGCCTTTAAAAGATCTTGGTGAGAAGCCTTAGAGCTACATTATGTGTTGTGATCCCATGTACCAGACACACGTCTACCACATCTTGCAAATGTTCTGCGGGTGTTCTTGAGCCATCTCTGCTAAACTTGGGTATAGCTTAAATAGCTGAAACTTGGATAGCACCCTAGATAACAGTGCTATAGGGTTGCTAAGAGGATTTATGGCATGCCATGCCGTATAATTTATTGATGACTAACAACATGGTTGAAGAATGGTGGTGGGAGTAGAGCGGTTTACCAAGGCGATTTCGCGGCTTACCTTGTTCCAGTGGAGGTACTAGTAGAGGTGGGGTTGCACAGGTTTGGGATCTAGTTATAGGCCGATGGCTCATACACCCTTCTAAAACACAAATTCATTTAAGCTCTATCCCATTGGGAATGCCAGAGAAAGAACAAACTATTGACACCAAAATTTGATGAGGTAACAGTGTCTTATGGGAAACTCAGTTTATGGAGGACCTTTTGCACTAAACTAAGTGACCTCCGAATTTTGAGAAGCTAACTTCTTCTATAATGGGTGGTTTGAAAAGGGAAAAGGAAACATATATAATAAAATAAAGTCTACCTAAGGCGATGCACCAAGACTTAATGATAGGCATGATAAATCTTAGATCTAAGGGCCTGATTGGTGTTTGTAGTGTTCTAGAAAATCAGAAACTAAAGATTATAGCATAGACAATCCATTCATTGACATAAAATAATATTGCATACATTCCTACTACTAAGAAGAGTCATTAGACATGGTCTAGGTCAACAAACTTGCATTCAACATATATAGAAGTTCTTCAAATGAAAAGTCCAGACAATAAAAGCACAGTTTACAGTTTGATCAAATAGCATGAAAAGAGCGGTATTGGCATGGTGTGATGGTTTATAGGTGGCATTGTTCTTCCACCAAGGTTCAAACCCGTTAGGTGGTATTGATGAATGATTTATTATCCGGGTTCATAGCTCACGGTCAAAAGCGTTTACCCCTTGAATAAAAAAAATAGCATGAAAGAATAGAAAGGCAGAACAATTGGCATAGTCTGAAAGTTTTTGCAATAAAATAAAACAGCAATAAAGGCTTGGCATCTTTAACCAAAACCAGTGTTTCCTCCAAATTCTGGACCCTTTTCTCACAACAAAGAAAAGTATATATAATAGGGAAAAAAACCCCCATCGCTTCGGAGAGCAATAACAGAAAAGATTTTGCAATCCCCTGGCAATTATACAAAAATCAGAATATTCCCCAAGCTATTGCAACATAAATGATTTGAAACCAAGCATCTAGTCATTCTAGGCACAGGTGCATCCTCTGCAAATGATGGCGGTGGTCCCGACAAGGCTTAATTAGACAAGTGTTACCATCTTGTGCAAATGATTATGACACGTAGTGGCCAATAACAACATTTGGTTCATCTAGTCCATTCTTGAATATGAGATCCACCGACTAGGCACATGGTAACCTTTATTTGCTTGTGTGAATCTCTCTCACGGCTGAAGGCTTCGCTAAGACTACATGTTGAATGGATAAGGCACTTAAGCAATAGTGGAGGAGCGATCACCGGTCGGGCACAAAAGAGGCAGCGTAGCAACATTTGGCTACCACCATCTCGTTATATCGTCCTGGACGTAATTATGGCAATGAAGAATGATAAAAAATGTCCATAGCCCGACATGTGGAAGCATAGCGGGATTTCACGGGATGCGAAAGGAATGCAAAAACTTCGAGTTTGCGAGAAGAGTAGACCGCGTGGAGTGGGAGAGAAAGAAAACTTAGATAAAAGTAGGAGTTGATTAATTGTGGTGCACGGGCGATGCATAGAGGAAAATACACTGAAGGGAGCTCATTAAAATATTTATTAATAGCTCCTTACCAGAAAATTATATCTTTTCATTTGGTTAGTTAGTAAATTTGTTTCTCTAATAGTTCTTAGTTAATATTATACCAAAAATGACCTTTTCAAATCTTGTCTAATGTAAGGAGGGAGACAATGAGAAGATAAATAATTTTATCACTTGTTATCAAGAACCTTTCTCACAAATTTCTTATCCTTTTCTTGACTTAGATGTTCAAAAGTTCTTTGTTAGAAACTTATGGAGGCCTTAGCAGGAAAAATTTTCTTTAATGAAATATCCTTCTTTTGTGTATCTATGTGTTACATACAAGAATACCAACTGATGCTTGCATAGCTCGAGGGATCTTCCTCATGCTCCTATTCTGAAGGTTGGTCTGTAGTGTTGGTGTTTGGTAAGAACAAGATTGTTGCAAACGTGGTCTCTATGACTAATGAAAAGAGCCTGAAGTGCAACAAGTGTTTTACAAAGTTATCAAATTCTTACACTTTTGTGTTGAAAATATTATTAAAATATAAAGTCCTAACATTTACAAACCCACAACCTCTTATCGAACCCTATCTTGATTGGTATGATAGCATCAATTCTTCTAGTACCACCAAATATATGGACATGCTATTGAAAGATGCATGTGCTTGCTTCATGAGATCTAGGATCACATCAATGATAGTACTATCCATCTCGATGAGAATAAGAATAATTCTAATAAGACTATTGCAAAGGCTAATAGAAAATTACAAATCTATATGGATCCATTTGTATCTCATTTTGTAAACTTAATTATTGAGCCTTCTACTTCTACTAATTTTATTCCATTGGACTATGTTAACATGGTCTCATTCACATGTATTCCTCCCTCTCAGCCTACAAGCGGATCACTAGACATAACCTTTACCTCACAAGATTTACCTATGAATAAAGAGCCTTCTCCCTTGTACATTTTTGCTCGTTTCAATGGGAACATTGTAACTATTGTCCTAGTTGACCCCATGAGTCAAGTGAATGTTATAATGGAAGAAACATTGTTCATAAAATTTTTACATAGGGAGAAGTATGAAGAATAAAATGCCACTATACACACACATGATGGAATCTCAGTCCCTCTTATTGGTTTTGTTACTCTTATAGTATTGGTAGGACCTAGGGCTATGGATACTCCTTTTTTCATAATCCCAAAGTTGGACCTATTCAGGGTGAAACTGGGCATTCTATGGTAGGTTTCCATGAATGGCATCACTTTAGTGATTCATAAATGTCTCAAGTTCTCTCATGAATGATTTGTGCATGTTATGCATGACACTAGTTATAAACCACTAGTGTCATGTGGGGGATTCTTGTTAGACCACTTTTGGTCCACTTTAGTTAGACCTCTCCCTCTAAGGATAGACATGCTATATCATGCCTATATTAAGTATAAGACTAGGGGCATTATTCCAAAGGCGACCTATCCAATTTATGCCCTCTCAATAAAAGGTTCCATGATTATGCAACAACAAGCTACCTCCTCCTCCCAGCAAAAGGGGAAGGGGAATCTTGCTCGTGACCATGGGGATTCCTCTTCTATGTATTTTGCTCCATCCACTTCAACTTATTTCCCTGTTACAACATTCTTGGATCTTTCTCCCATGCCTTGCATGGGGAGCCCGATGGTGCTCTCTTGGTGAAATGCTAAGCGTCAAGTATTTGAACTTCCCATCTTGCACACGGTTCCTAGACCCATTGTTTACGGTAAGGGGAAGGGTCCTTGTGGAGCTTCCCCCATGTATTGGAATCCACAACCTACTAGCATTCTTCCCCATTCCCTTATGGTAGTGAATGGGAAGAGCCTCATGGCTGAGGCACTCATGTCTACTTCTCCACTTGTTCTTTTTGCTACTGCACTCCTTGCTCTTATCCTTATTTAGGACAATGTCCTTCCACTAGCCATAGTTATGGAGGACACTCCTATGGTAGAACAAGAGCTTCCCACCTCTTATCAAGTTATGACTTCTAGTGCCTAGAGTTGACATAACCAACTTACATGCGAGTGCAAGCATAGGATAAAAGCTCCAACCGTTGAACAAGCTGCCTTGTAGAAGATAGAGGGGGGGCTAGTAGCTCCTATTTTTATATCTTCTATTATGTTTACTCCTTCTGGTTCAGTTCCAATTTCTTTAGTCCTACTTTTGACTCCTCTGGCGGGTGTTGATGATCCTTACCCCAAAAGGGTGTAGGTGTTCATTGCTCCTTCTGTGTAGCCTCCTCTTTTTATGTCCCTTATAGACATCTATCCATTTTTTAATCTATAAATGTTGAACACAATGGTGGTGTCTATCGTGGATCTATCCCCTCCCTCCTCTACCTTTGCTTCTTCTATGGGGATCCAACATCCTTTGCTGAAATGTAAGCCACATGATTACCTCACCCTGAGTGGTTGTTGAAATAAGGGCTCAACTTCTTCGAGAGCTAGTCTTGTTTTGGCCTATGTCATCCTTGTGATAGAGGCAAAGCTTGCATCACCTAATTTTGTCTATACCTCTATTGAAGAGGTCAATAGTGGATCTCGGGAACCTCCTTCCTCTCTTGCCTTGTTAACACATGTTAATCTTGTGAAGTGCATGTTTAACTCAATGTATGATGTCCTAGCTCTTTCCTCGATCTTTGCAAGATCAATGACCCTTACCTCACAAGATCTCAACAATGAAGACCTCAAGGGGCCATCTTCCTTGGCCCCTATTGTAAGAGAGTTAGAGGGTACTCCCCTCACTATCCTAACCTTCCAAGCTCATCCTACCTCCCTATATAATGATCTAGATCAGGATCAAGATAACTTTCCAGTCAATGAGGAGTAGGGGTTGTACCTCTTCTTTATATTTAGATTATATTTATGTTTTTTTTGTTCCCCTGTGTTTGTATTTATGTGTTTGAGATCCTTCCTAGAGGACCCTTTCTACCCTTGTAGGTGCTTCGATACAGGCCTATAATTTTTTTGTGAACTTCCTCTATATGTTTTATCATTCTTCTATATGTTGTTACTTTTATTTTTGATGATAACACATCTTCCATTGCTAGTGTAGCCTCCCCAAGCACATGACACATGTAAAGGAACAAGACCTATTAGCTAGATATACACAAAAGTCTAAGAAATCCAAATCAAGATGAAATGCAGCACCAAAGTTTCCAATTAGTAATGTGCGGATCACGGGGATGTTCCTTGAACATCCAAAAACACTTCCAAACACTTATTTCATACTGCCATGTCATCAATAGCCACTATAGATCAAATAGTTATAAAATACTTTATTTAGGAAGCATAAAATACATAGCTAGATGATGTAGCATTAGTAAAAAACTTTTGGATCACTTCAAAACATGAGATTGGAACTATGACACTGCATAGACATTGATAGAACATTCACCAAACCATAGGAGTAGAGAAATTATTGCAGATAAATGTAGAGCATTACCTAGTCCATTCTAGACAACCAATAACAATGCCAACCTTTATCAATTCACAAATATGTCCTCTATAACATAGGTGACCTAAAAATATAGGAGTGCAATGTCCATATAACACTAACATTGAATACTAAACTACAAGACCAAAGCATCAACAATAGAGGAATGCAGAGCATTCTCTTAGACATACTTCTCTACACCTTCCTAAACTAGAAACATTTAAGAAACTTACAAAGACTAGAATTTTATTTCAACAAAACATACTTCATCAAGAACATCAAGAGAGGGCATACAAAATATTGTAGACCTTCAAAAACATCTCTGCACTATTAGTCATTCTTATAATCCTAATCTTAATATATCACTATAAAATCAACTCTATTGATAGTAATAATGTATTATATGAACATCAACAATTCTTCTTTGATAAGGCATTATGTCCAACCATGAACTT
>VDFB02330231.1:0-11622 GCA_007258455.2 Sequoia sempervirens
TCTGTGGAGGCCGCACCCTTCTAATGGGGGTGCTCATGTGATCCTTGTGCCTTCTCTGAACTATGACTGACACAGGCTACGCCCTACTCATTCCATGCTTAGTTAAAATTAAAGATTTAAATCCTAGATTTGTATTTACAATTTACTCAATCAAAACGATTTCGCAGAGAAACTTTCTTTGGGTTATATTTTATGTTAAAAATTATCTTTCATTCACAACATACTATGTCTTGTTTTCTTTACATTTGGTGAAATTAAGTCAGCCGTCCCTCAAAAGAGAGGTGAAAGAAATCAACCAGTGTATGTTGATACTATCACTATAACTGCTCATTAGTTTTGCATTTGCTTCATTCGTTTGTTGCTGGCATAATTTTCCCAAGTATTTGTTAACCAAATCTCTCTTTCCAGTTCATTAAAAAGTAGTAAACTTCCCTCATTTCAAAAGAAGGATTTATTTTATTTTATTTATTTTAAAGGAAATATATTATTATAATTCATATAAGAACATGCATTTTCTTCTTCTGTGTTTTTTTTTTTTTTCCTTTTTTTGTTTTTTGGAAACATTTCATAGTGGTAAGAAAATGTGTGGCTTCATACAAGTACATTTAGTTCGCTTTTAATGTAAAGGTGATACATAATAATTTGTTTAAATAATTTTTCGGTGCTTCTTGTATTTATCATATATTTTCTCTACACATACACAATAAACTGGTACAGTATATTTATTAATGTGATTCCAATGAGTATTTCTTTTCTTTCTTTTAACATGTAAAATTTATTTGGCATATGTTTACCTATCATTGGAGGTGTAGGTTTAACAACAACATATTTTGCAAGCATAAACATGGAAAATAGCTAAAACACCCAACTCTTCTTTTTTCATTACCCTTACCCAAACCCAAAATGTAATCGCAGGAAACCTCCAAAGCATTTCTACTTTCTAACTTTCTCCATTCATTGGTAAGTGAAAATAAAAATGGTGTTTTGCATATGATAGGCAGTCTACAAATCTTTAGATGAGATTTTTGGGAATTAAATATTTAGCAACCATACATAATCATTTACCATGCACCTATCCACAATCTTTTGCAACATACCTTATGATACAGTGACAAATATGAAACCATACCTTAAGCTTGCAAAGTTACAACTAATATTAAGGAGATAAGTATATTTCCATACCAATGAATACATACTTGCTCTCCACCCTACCGTAATGGCGTCATGGAGCCTCGTAGGCTCTAACCATACCCCCGAGCAGGAAATTATTTTAGCTCCAAGATGATGCATGGAGTCTTTTCAATTTTCTTTACAAGAAATAAGAATAACATATCACAAATTTCATACATCTAGGTTCTCTACTTTCCATTTGAACCATGATTTATACCATGTGACACATTCTTACAACAAACACAAAGGGAAAAGTAAGTATGAAAGAGGGAACTTATCTCTTTTCTTTAGATGAGGAGGTTAACTCCTTTGTTCTTCTTTCCTCTCCAAACCTAGCCATTATGCCACCATTTTCTCCTAAAAGGACTCCTCTCCTCTTCACATACTATCTCCACTAAGGTTCTCCAAGAGGAGAAGTGGGTAACACCCCACTCATTCTTCCTCTCTAAATTATATAGGAGTTACAACTTGCAAATTTTAGGTGGGGAGATGTGAAGTGTACCTACCTCCATCAATGAGAGTATTTTCCTTATTAAATAGGAAACATGCATTTGGACAACCCCTCCATCTTTCCATCCCATCCTCTCTTCAAAACTCGTCACTCTCCATCATGAGGACTTATCAAGGGTCAAATCATGTCCTTGGGGCACTATTTTATGCCTACTTGACCCCTACCACTATGGTATAGACCCTAGGGGGTTTATTTTTGCATCCCTACACAAGAAATTGACCAACCACCCTCTTTAAAGACCCATTTAAGGACCTATCCGAATTTCAACTTGGATAATGGTTTCTAAACCTTATCCCCCAACTTACAACTCACATGGCACACAAAGAAATTCCCTTTCAACCTAAAATATAAAACACTCCTTTTATATCAACCCTTACCACCTTACTCTATCAACTTGTTAACTTTATTTTCTTCTAAGTCTCAAAAGGGGGGTCAAATTCATCACCACAAGAATATGTCTTTTGATCTACTCAATGGTCTTCCCTTCTCGTATTGACCCTTCCTTTCCTGCACATTACCAATAAAACCATAAGCAACAATCGTATATCACATTAATCTGATAGTTGAAATAAGATTTAATTTTGTAGTCATTTCATTTACAATTTCAACTCATATTCACAATTTACGATTCCTAGCTCCTTCATTGTAGCATAAATAAAATGTTATAATGAAAAGCAAGAATATTATCAAATAATCACACTATTTGTCATCCACGATACATCTTACCATCTATTTAGGAACACATAAAACGAATTAGAGTTTTACTAATCACATGCAAGGTGGGGCCTTCGATCCTGCAACAAACTGCCTAACTCTATTTATGCAAGGGATCAAGCTTGCTAATTATGTGGGATGGCATTGTATTATATCAATATGTTTCATTATATTCTTTCTTCCTCATCTTTTTTAACTTCCTCACAACAAAGTGTTCTTCATGATATTCTTTTTTCTAGTTCCGCATAGTTGTTTTACAATTTCCCTATTTTTTCTATAATATTTAGTGGGGAGTAATGTAGCTCGAATTTTGAATTGACAAGGCAACTATGATTCTTAAGTATTTTCCTAATAGCTCTTTTCCAATTTTTCTTTTTCTCTTGTAGCAATATGTTTTATGATATTCTTTTCTTCTCAATTGTTTGAGCTTCCCCATAACAAACTCTTCTTCATGATATTCATCTTTCCAATTCCCCATACCAAACTATTCATTATCATATTTTTCCTATTCTATTCTCCATATTTTAAAGTTCTATTTAATGTGGGTTTGTTCCATTTCATCTCTATCTATTTATAACAAATAGTGGTAACCTCTTTTACTCTATATCTATATTATTTACTTTATAATGTTGCATAGATACAATAGACATTCAACAAAATGAGTGTGTTGTAAACTCTATATTTCAAATTCTTTAGTACTCCTACAACTTGATCCAATACTGCTCATCCTTGTTTGGCACCAACAACAATACATGTAAGTATAGATCTTTCCCATTTTCAATAAATAGATCCAATCAACGAATTGTAAATATTATTTAATTTTAAATTCATAGTGTATATATTGATTTCTTTATTGTTTTCCTAATAGATATTTTATCATTTTTCTCTTTTCCTATAGTATTTACTATCTAATAATGTAGCTCAAATTTTCAATTGTGAAGCTAACTGCTACATAGCTTTCTTGTTTCAATATGTATCACACTACTCATTTCTCCCAATTTTCCATTACAATCTGGTGACATTGTTTGCCTTGTATCAATCTATTTAATGTGGGTTTGCAACCATCTCTTACTTATGATTCTTAAGTGTTTTCTCAATGGTTGTTTTAAAATTTCTCTATTTTTGTTATTATGTGATATATGATAAGAGTCCTTGATATTTTCCATGGACCTTACCTACTTTTTTTGCTCAGGGCTTTGGCTAGAGCCCATGAGGCTTCATGATTCCAATATGGTAGGGAGGACAATGAGCATGGGTTTAGTTCTTTTGGATTCTATCATGATATATTTGTTGTTGCTTATATACATGGACAAACAAAATCTCACATCCACTTGTCCACCAAAGACATACTCTACTCTATCCATTGTATTTTTAATTATTTTGATAGCTCTCTTTTCAACCTCCTCAATAGATTACTTATACACAATTTTTAACCAGCATCCCATGTATTCAAAATCTTCTATTTTATCTTTTTCTATTTACAACAAATAATGCTAACATACTTTATTCATTATTTATATTTTTCCCTTTATAATGTTGCGCAAATACAATAGACATTCAAGGAAATTAGTGTATTGTAAATTATCTATTTCAACTTACTTGTGTTTCTTAAGTGTTTTTCCAATAGTTGTTTTAGAATTTATCTATTTTTTAAATTTTCTAATATATGATAAGAGTCCTTCAAATTTTCCATGGACCTTACCTACTTTTCTTTCTCCAGGGTTATACTAGAACCCATGAGGCTTAATGATTCCAATATGGTAGGGAGGACAACGAGTGCCAATTTAGTGCTTTTGGATTCTATCATCGTACATTTGTTGCTACTTATATACATGGACACACAAATTCTCACATCCACTTGTCCACAAAAAAAACATACTCTATTCTATCCATTGTATTTTTCATTGTTTTCATAGCTCTCTTTTCAACTTCTTTAGTAGATTTTTAATACACAATTGTTTGCTAGTATCCCATGTATTCAAAATGTCCTATTTTATCTCTTTCTATTTATAACAAATAAAGCTAACAGGTATTTTATTCTATATCTATATTTTTTCCTTTATAATGGTGCACAGATACAATAAACATACAAGGAAATTAATGTATTGTAAATTTTCTATTTTAAATTATTTCCTGGTTGAACAAGTTGATCCAATGCTACTGACTCTTGTTGAACACCACCAACATCAAATGTAAGTACACAACTTTCCTATTATCAATAAATAGATTTTTTGAACCAATTGTAAATATTTTTAATTATTTCTCTCATTTTTTGCAATGGAATGTAATTTTTCCAAGAATCTAGCTTTCTAGATAGACAACTAACCATATTGAATGAGATTCTATGTTATTCATAAACATCAAACTATTATTTTCTCATGAGCTTGTTGCTTTTGTAGGTGGAAATATGCATAATTGTACTCATCATATATGTTGTTCATCACATACATATTTGTGTAGCACATATTTCATTTAAAATAGTGGAGATGAAGAAACATAAGCAACGATTTTGGACTACAAGGTATGTAGGCAAGTGTTAGGAAATTTGTGGCATTCCTCATGACTTTAAAATTCATGGAATTCGCCAAGAAATTATAATTTATGATGTTTTCCATGGATTTTATAACACTTGTTACTGCATACTCTATAGGCCATGAGTGCTTTGGTCTGCATGCATCAGATTTTCCAGATGGTGATTATTTTGATTCCATGCTACATTTACGTTTACTTCAAAATGGGTGGTCCAAAAAAAATGTTAATCACTCCCAACTATATAATGCTACCAATCAATAAATAAATTTGGTGAACCCGCTATAAATACCATTAATTATTTTTAGTTTCAGATTGTCTTTAATACTTTTCCAGATATACTTAGTTACTTTTAATTGTTTCTTTTTTATTCCAATCCGTTCAGTAGAATATCTTTTTTGAGCTTTCCTAATAAATTATTGTTTCCCCACAAAACAATCCATACCTTTTAATTCAATTATTCTAAAAATGCAAAATATGTGTCGTTCCATCATATTCCTCTTCTTGTGACATTTGTTTATTCATTTTCCATCAAATATGTTGTAATTTAGTCTTCAATTGGACTATGCACATGTTTCCTATCTAAGTACTATTTCTTCTTATTCTATTTGATCATCAATTTATTGTTTAGGTTTAATTAAGTCCTCCTAATTTTGTTTATAAGCTAATTATAAAACATCTTTTTACTAGAATCAATCATTTGAAATCTAATATTTTTTACTTTCAATTTCCTTGTAATGAACTAATTTTTAGTCCTTTTTACACATGATTATTTAATTATACTACTACTAACCCATAAACCTCATGGATAATAATGATTTTATTTACAAAACTATGGACTAGATACTATTTATAAAAATTATTTATATATTAAAGTTTTTTTTTTTTTAAACCATTAGTCATGACCATCATAAGTAATATTTAAATAAGAAATAATCACAACAAATGACATGAAAGTTATAAATCATCTAGTACCATACAAGCATTGTAACAAATATGCCATACATAAATTTATGGACAAATTTTTTTAAAGAATATTTTTTAATTCAATATTACTAATTAAAATTTTCATTCAATTATGGTAATTAAGGGGATCACTAATAAATTTTAAAAAAATGAGAATTCTGTAATGTTCCATGTTTTAAAAAAATATTATTGTATCTAGACCTTCAAGTTTTCCATGTATTAGTATCCATGATTGATTAACCTAGCGATAAATGTCAAATATAGATATGCATCTAGGCCTAGCAACTATTAAACTCAAACACATATAAAATTACATCATGCCTTAAATTTTGCAGATAAATTATTACTATTAACAAAACTAATTATTTGAAAATTTAAATTGTATTTAATTCACCAAATGTAATTTATTAATAAATTTTTTTATATATTTTGTATACAAATAGACATCTAAGGCATGTCGTATGATAGTTGGCACACATATTTATAAGTGGAAAACTTGTTTTATAACTTTCCATTATATTTTTGCACATCTTTACATGGCAGCAACCTACGTGTCTTTATAAATGTTGGTTTATTGCACTATAAATAATGTGATTGTTTAATAAGTTTGATCAGGTTATTTAGAGGAGATTGTTTAATGGAGGTTGAGACTATTCCAATGCTTTCTTAAATTTGTGTACATAGATTTTTTAAAACAATAAGCAAATGTTTTCTTTTTAATACTATATATTTTGGTGCAAGTATTTTATTGATTCAATTCTGTAATATTAGGCTATTTGTAATATTGAATTTTTCAACAATGTTGTGTCTATTTGAAATTCTTCCATGGTCCAACAACTTTACCCAATACAACTTTTCCTTGTTAAACACCATCAAGAGTGTATATATATATGTATGTATGTATGTATACTAAATTGCAGCTACATTATTTCGCACTAAATATTATGGTACTTGTGATTAATTGCTTGAGATTGCTATTAATGGATACATTAGAAATAATCAAGACAACTTATGGTTTTATTATACTTTTCCATAATCAATTTGTAACTAAAAATAATTGATGTGGAAATGCAAAAAATCAATTTCACATTTTATGCAAATGGTTCTTAATCTCCCATGCATTGCCTATCAAGTAACAATAAAGAATTGGACTATGACATCTAGTTTAAAATGTTGTACAATGCACCAATTAAATGTAGAGATATAAAATAATTTTTAAATTTATTTTTGAACATCTTTGTTTATTACAATGTACTCAACAAATGTTGTTCTCATTCACCTCCTACTATAAACTAATCTCACATTATTCCATATTCAATTATTAACATGGTTTCCTTTATTATGCTTGCCCCAGTAATACTATTGCAATGAGTTTTGGTTTTCTTAGTTAATTAGTTATTAATAAGTTAGCTTTTAACCAATCAAAAATAATAATTTTTTTGGAAAAAAATATAAATGCAATTTTATAAATTGAACTTGCAAAATATTTAATTTTATAAACTATAAAAATTAGTTTTGATGAATATGATTAGTTTAAAATTTTTGTGTTTTATTGGAGGATTTTTAGGAAAAGTGAAACTTAACTATTATTTTGCCTATTTTTAGAAAATTGAACTATTATTTTTCCTATTTTGAGAAAGTTGAACTATTATTTCCCATATTTTTAAGAAAACAAAATTTACTCTATTTTTATTTCATAGATCAATTCCATTCTCACAAATGAATGTTATATATTATTATTTCATATATATTATTATGTTTAAATAATTTAATGACAATTTTAATAGATTTTAATTTTTTACTCAATATAAATTATATTATAAATATTATTATTTAATTATTATTATTAATGACTTTTAATAGATTTTAAATTTTACTCAATATAAATTATATTATATATAATCATTACATTTTATTTATATTTTATTTAATATAAAGTAATTTTTAAAATTATTATTTAAATTTATACTATATAATGAAGAAATATTATTTAATATAATATAATAAATTTTTATTATATTATACATATTATTATTATGTGACATAATTATTAGATAATTTTTATATTTATATAATTATCATTCTTTTCTTCTAATTATATTATACTATCATTTGATTTGATTTTTATTTTGTTTGATATTTATACTATCTTTATAATATTTAAAATTTTAGTAGATAATTATTTTTATATAAGATAATTAATTTTTATATAATATGATTAAAATAATATTAATAATTATTAATATTAATATAATTGCATGTAACTACCTTTTATTCTATTATTTTAATAAAAATTAAGTGACATTTTTAATTATTATTTAATACTATAATTAACAAAATTAACATTTAATTTTATTCACATAAACAAAACTTACATTTATTTTTATTAAATCTAAAATACTATAATTAAGATACTATAAAGAAGAGTACTAGACACTACTGCACTGCTAGTAAATTATTTTTTTCTTTCTTAAGCCTATATTAATTAGTTGATAGGCTATTTGTGTCAACTTTGCTCAGAGTTTTCATCAACCTTCCTATATTTCAACTTTTCTGACATCGGGGAAAGGGTAGTGGATGGGTTATAGGTTGGTCAGAATTTTTGTCAGTCCTCCTGATTTTTAGGTCTCCCTTGTCTTGTTAAAGGTGGTGGAGTTTTTTTGAAATAAAAAAGTGTTTGGCGTGATGATAGAGGAGGCTATCGAAATGACATGACTGTAGAGGAGGCCATCAAAATGGCATCAACATTGATTGTTGTATGGTTTCCGTGTAGTGGTGATGGTGCAAGTAACATCTATTTTAAAGTCCTCAAAAAAAAAAAAATGAATGTTTGTGCACTTATCGATAACGTATTGTTGGGTGTCATTATCTGGGTTTATCTTGTTGAAGGTAGCTCTGAGTGAGGAGGGAAAGCTTCTATGAAGGTGCAAGTGCGTTCATCGGCTATGAAATTTCTATGATGGTGGTTGGGGGTTATCTTATGTTTTTTGCATGTGTCGATGGTTGCAAAAGGTGTGGGTTTTGATAATTTTGTGGTTTGTTTTGCAGGCTATGGAGAAAGAACAGAGGGAAGATAAATCAAGCGGAAAGTGTTATTGAAGGAATAGGAAGAGGTGCATATTGGGAAAAAAAATTGTCGAGTATTTCTACATAAGTTTATGTTAATTTCAAAAGGGGATTATTGATTGTTGCTTTGTAGCTTAGACTAAATTGTTTGGTTTATGGTTTCCATGTAGCCGCCATTGCTGGAAGGAAATACTATTTGTTTTTATGTTTCATGTGTTTAATTCATGTGTTTTTTGTGGGCTTTTTCATTTGGGTTACTCTTGAAACCAAAATTGTTTCATTGTGTCGATTGTTGTTGAAAAGACTATATAGTTTTGTGGGTTTTGGCATGTGGGTGACTATTGGCTATATTTTTCTATTTATGGCTTCAGTTATGTGTGAATGGTTGCAAAATAGTTAATCTAATGTGTTTTTGGTGAATCTTGAAATCAATATTTCTTGTGTTTTGTGGGTTTTGGCATGTGGGTGACTGTTGGAAATATTGTTTCATTTATGGCTTCTATTTTGTGTGAATGGTTGCAAAATAGTTAATCTATTGTGTATTTGGTGAATTTTCCCATCTTGGTTATCATTGAAACAAATATTGACTCATTTAGGAAGGTTTCATGCTCAATTTCTTTCTAACTTCTATCGGCAGAGACGTGCTGATGAATTACATGAGCTTCATCAGTTGACTATGATGGTAGATTAGTATGAGCACTGTTTCTTTGAGCTTAAGTAGTATGCTAGCATTTATGATGATGAGTCGATGTTAGTGCAACATTTCATCAGGGGCTTGAATTCTCATATTAGTGGTGATGTTTGGGTGTTTGAACCAAAGACCTTAGAGACCACCGTGGAGAAGGCAAGGTTAATAGAGGAGAATCTGGTTAGAGGATTGGGTGGTCAGGAAGGTGTTCAAGTTTGTAGTGCCCCTCCTTCAAGATCAGTTACTCGGGGTACATAGCCTCAGGGAGTTAGACCATCTAGATCTCAGTCTGCACCTTCTAGATCTAGTCAGCAGCATAGGCATAGGCCTTCTTAGTCTCAACAAATTGGGAAGAGTCCTAGTACTTCATTTTCTAGGGATCATTCACATCATCATTCTCAGAGTAGGCAGTAGAGTGGTCCAGCGCATAGTTCTCAGAGTGCACAATAAAGTTCTACAGGTGAAGGAACCATGCAGTTGCATGCACCAGTTTTGGGCTGAGGTTTTGGTAGAGGTGGTTGTTTTGCTTGTGGGTAGCATGGTCATATAGTTGTTCACTATCCTCAGAGATCAATAGCTGGAGGTAGTCAGAGACAGGCTACTTCAGAGCCTACAGTAGGTGATACTAGCAGATCTAATAGAGTTTTTGTGGTGGTTGATAACCACCAAGCTGATCATCAGGGAACAATGGTTGAGTATTCAGGTGTGTTATGTGGGATTACCACATCTATTTTGTTTAATTCAGGAGCTTTGGATTCTTTTATTTCTCCTTCTCTTGTAGAGTGTTGTGGACTCGTGGTGGCAAGGCAAGATGTTGGCTGGCAGGTTGAGTTATCCACTAGAACCAAGGTGGTTGTAAATTCCCTTGTTCGTGGTTGTGTGTTGGATTTGGGCACCTTCACTACCATAGTGGATCTTTGTGTGTTGCCTTTGGGATCCTATGGAGTTTTTTTAGGCATGGATTGGTTGGAGACACGACAAGCCAGTATAGATTTTTGGTGTAATTCAGTGTAGATGATGTTGACAAGTGTATTGAGTTAGTCGGGATCCAGAGACCCATTTCTCTCCGTGTGATTTCAGCCATGTAGCTGAAGCGTGTCATGCAGCAAGGTTGTCAGATGTTTGCTATTTTGGTTAGTGATCTTGCTCGGAGTGGGATTTAGGAGGTATCTCTTGATGACCATCCTCTTCTTCAGGAGTTTTTGGATGTCTTTCTGAGTGTTATTCCATGTATTCTGCCTAAGCGCGACATAGACTTTTGTATTGATCTCATTCCTGGAGCAGATCCCATCTCTCGGGCACTGTATCGTAAGACTACTTAGGAGTTGAGTGAGTTGTAGTTACAGTTAGAGGAGTTACTAGAGAAGGGTTTCATTCATCCTAGTGTATCCCTTTTGGGAGTGCCTTTCATCTTTGTGAAGAAGGATGGATCTCTTCGCTTGTACATTGATTATTGCCGGTTAAACAAAGTGATAGTGAAGAATCGTTACCCATTGCCTTGGATAGATAATTTGTTTGATCAGATGAGGGGATCCAAGGTGTTCTCCAAGATAGATATGAAGTCAGGATACCATCAACTTCACATTCATGAGGTAGACATTCATCAGACAACATTTTGTACATGCTATGGGCATTATGAGTTAATGATTATCCGTTTTGGATTGACTAATGCTCCATCAGTTTTAATGAGTTTGATGAATGGGGTGTTTCACACCTATCTTGACTTATTTGTTCTCATGTTCCTTGATAATATTTTGATCTATTCGATGACTATGGAGGAGCATGAAGGCCATTTGCGGCAAGTGTTGCAGTGCTCACGAGATAATCAGTTATTTGGCAATCTGGCCAAGTGTGAGTTCTTCAAAACTGAGGTGAGATATTTGGGCCATATCATCTCAAGAGAGGGTATCACTGTGGATCCTTCTAATATCCAAGCCATTGTGGATTGGCTAGCACTGACAAATATGGTGGAGGTTTG
>VDFB02330232.1:0-39368 GCA_007258455.2 Sequoia sempervirens
TGTGTTGTAACCCCACACCAATTTTTTTATTTTTCAATATAGAAAATGCAAATACAAGTTTGTGAGCTTTATGATCACCAAGTTCCCAATGTGAGCAAGGTGAGAGCATACGGTATTTGGACAACACTGTAATGTCCCTTCTCAGACGTGATCGTTTCTGTTGACCATTGGCCTATTCTGGAGACCCGTAGGCTACGCGGATGGTGAAATTAGGGTTTCCTAATTTTGAGGAGGTTGTTGCTTGAAGTTTGGAATTCTGATTGCGGATTCTTTCTGGGTTTTCAGAGAGCTTCGCAGTGGTATGTTCAGTTTGGCATTCCGAGCAACTTCATGAATTTACTATTTTTAGTAAATTCTATTTTTAGCAGTGGACAGGTTGGGTTCAGTTCAGTTGGTCTTCTTCTGCAGTTGGTTCAGCTGGCACTTCAGTTTTTGGCCATGGGCGCATATTTCTTGGAGAGATAAGTATTTTCATTATAATATTATATTTTAATATTCTATCCCCCCTTTGCCTAGCAGTACAACTTTAAGTTGTTTTTAAAAGGGGACTTAAAGGGTCAAGGCGCCATGGTGAGATAAATTATATTTTAAAAGTCAAATATTGAGCTTAATGAAAAGGACGCCTACTTGAGGGATTGACTTTTATTTAAAGTGAAATATTTCATTAAGGAAAAGGGACGCCTTCTTTTGGAGGGAAATGCTGAATTCAAAATTAGGGTTTTGGGCGCCCTTCTTGAAGCTTCTAGATGGTTCTCTCATGTCTATATAATCAGGCCTCAGCGCTTCATTTGGGATCTTTTGTCTACTACACCGTTATGCTGCTGAATTATCTTCAGGCACTCGCTTTGAGGAAAGCACACCTCCTAGCATTGGCTCATCTTCTTGCTTGAAAGATAGCAACTAGTTGAGAGGTTAGCTTGTAGTTGGGTTGTTTTGCATTGTAGTTGAGTTTCTTTACATTTGGTAGATGTTATTCAAGCATTTTGTCATGTTTCAGAGTTGCTGATGTTGCATAGCTGTAGGCAGTTTTCATTCATAAATCAAAAATACAAAAAGATATTGTTCTGGGTGTTCATCATATCTTCTTGTCTACTTGGGGCGACCCATCTTGCAAATTTGTAGATTTTTATTTGCTGTTTCTGATTTTATCTAGCAAGTTCACCCCTCTAAGAGGGCCGTACCATTCTGTTTTAGTCTTGGGATCTGTGCAAAAAGTTTAAGGGTTGTTTGGTGAGGTTTTAAGATCTTATTTGGGGTGCCTTCATGCCTAGAGCAATCTGCATTTGACTCCTTGTCATTAGAGTGAGATTTGAGCGAGATATGAGCATTTGAGTGAGGGTTTGTTTGCAGATTTCACCATTTTATGTTGCAGGTCTGATATATCAGAATTAAGGAAGTTGTCCCATTGGTTGGGATTGAGCATTGAAAGATACATTTGGTCCTTGGAAGACATTCTACACAGTTGCAGCAATGAAGACTTGAAAACTCTAGATTTTTATGATCATTCTGACATATTGTAAGCTGTTAGTAGTACTATCAGCCACTCTTTCTTATCTTGCATTTAATCTATTGTATTTCCCACTGAATAAATCGAAGAGGCCGGCTTGCCGCCTATTTACTTTCAGTTGAGTAGTTTAGGGACCCTCTGACCATATGCTCGCCATCACTCGGCGCCATTCTTAGTTAGGGTTACATTATGTTCATCATGCATTGATCCTCTGACCATATGCTCGTCTGCACAGGCGCATTCTTGGTTAGAGTTCCCTTCAGTTTGCATTTGCATTAGATCCTCTGACCAATGCTCACACCTTGCCCACATCGGGATCCTGGTGTACATTCTAGTTAGAGTTACTTTCCGCATCGTTTTGGTTTATGCTAACCTTAACGGGTGCATGTTGAATTGTAATCTCACTACAAAAACAAAAAAAAAATTGTCCGGATCATTACAGTGATATCAGAGCCATGATTCTGCCAACCTGTGCCCTACAGTGATTCAGTTGTCAGATGAGTGACAGTGGTTGCAGATACTTCACCAGAGGTCAGGCCAGAAGACAACAGATACAGCTTCCGCCAGTGCCAGAAGCAGATACTCTTTCAAAAGCTTTGAGAGAAACAGGAAGAGCAGTGGATACGGGTAAAACAGTTGAGAATATGTCAGACAATCTTAGGCAGGCCATGGATGAGAAGGATGCAAGGATGGAAAAGAAGTTTGATGGAATGATTGAGATGATGTCCCGATTACTTGCTCGGATGGACCAGCAAACTCCTCAGAACCATACTCCTAATCAAAACCATGCTACAGGAGAAAGCAGTGGAGTCAATGGGAACAATGGGAACAATGGGAACAATGGTAATGGAGGAAGTAGAACTATTGGACAGCATGATGCCAACTCTAGCGGATCAGCCTCTAGGCCGCTCTTTCCTACATTCACTCAGAGGGAAGAACCGCAAGTTGAAGCTGCCATTCCTTTGGTAGACGATGCCAGGCAAGCCTACTTGGAGTATGCCACCTTACCTCCTGATCTTAGAGACCAATGGTCCTTTGATCAATTCTTGAACCAAAGAAACAGAAGAAACGGAGGAAGAGTTGATAACCGAGCTTATATGGCTCCTAGAACTGATTTTCATCAAGCCTTAGGGAAGGTAACATTGGCTCACTTCGATGGAAGTGATAAGTGTTCGGCAAGATCGTGGGTTCAGAAGTTAGACAACTACCTTTTACTTCGTCCCATGCCAAAAGAAGATGCCATCAAGTTTGCAACACTTCATTTAGAGGGAGCTGCCCATGAGTGGTGGTACCATGGTTTGGTCACACTTGGCCATAACCTTATTTGAACCTACGGAGAATTTACCAACAAGCTGATTGAAAGGTTCGACACTAAGGATCCTGAAGTAAGATTTCGTGAGCTTGCACAACTGAAGCAGCATGGCTCCTTGGATTCTTACATTGCTGATTTCCAGAGACTTTCTATGATGGTGCCCAACATCACCGAAAGAAGATTGGTTGTTTTGTTTTCCGAAGGTTTGGTTGAACCCTTGAAAGGGTGGGTTAAAGCTTTCAATCCACCCAGTCTTGATGAGGCAATCAAGAAGTCTCTAAGTATGGAGTTGTCAGCCCCTAGGCCTAAATTTCCGCCTAAGCCTTTTGGCCATAAGAAGGATAAGAGACATTCTTCTAATCAGCACAAGAAGTTTCCACCTAAGTTGACTGAAGAGCAACGTGAACAGCTCAAAAAGGAGGGCAAGTGTTACACATGTTTAGAGCCTTGGACTAAGGGTCATGATGTCCTGGAAGAGGGCGTTATAATCAAATGGGAACCTATTCTGATTATGAATCAGCATCTGATATGTCTGATCAGCAGTCTTATTTTGGGGACAGCGAAGATGAAAGAGCCACAGAAGAGTCCGATCATGAGCAAGGAGTTGGGGGCCCTATTGCCCAACTCTCTAGTTTCCAAAAGAACGAATCTTTCAAGGTTCGTGGTGGAGTTGGAGGTCATCGTATTGTTGCCTTAATTGATACCGGTGCGACGCATAACTTCATTGATGAAGGTGTGGTTGCAAAGAGAGGTCTCAAAACTGAAGAATTTGAAGGCTTCAAAGTCATGGTGGCTGATGGGTTTCATATTTCTTGCATCCGAAGAGTTCCTAATATATCCTTGCAACTAGGAAACTATGAAGTCAAAGATGACTTCTATGTGGTTACTATTGGTGACACAGATGCAGTACTGGGCATACAATGGTTACGTTCACTTGGTGAAATCTCTCTCAATCTACAAACAATGGAGCTCAAGTTCCAATCTGATGGAAAGAGGGTGGTGTTGAGAGGAATGTCCAATGGTGGTCCTCGAATAGTTTCATTCAAAAGGATGGAGAGGCTGATTAGACATGACCAAGTGGAGTGGGCTGCGGAATGCATGGTCCTTCCAGCTAGTCCAGTTGAGACAAAGAGGGAATATCCTCCAGATATTTAGTCTATACTCACCAAGAGGAGTAAGGTGTTTGATGATCTACCTCCTGGGCCACCACCTGAAAGAGGAGCTGAGCATGTCATTGAACTCAAGGAAGGGGCCAAACCAGTCATCACAACTCCGTATTGATATCCTAAGAAGCAGAAGGATGAAATTGAGAAGAACATAAAAGAACTTTTGGAGATGGGCTTCATTCGCCCTAGCAAGAGTCCCTTTGCTTCAGCTGTAGTTCTTGTGAAGAAGAAGGATGGCACCATCCGCATGTGTGTGGATTATCGTGCCTTGAATCAAAGCACAATAAAGAAACGGTATCCTATTCCTCGAATTGATGAGCTCATTGATGAGCTACATGGTGCCAAGTTCTTTTCAAAAATTGATTTGAGGTTAGGTTACTATCAAATCCGGATGAGAGGTTCAGATGTTGAGAAGACGACATTCAGATGCCACTATGGTCATTTTGAGTTCCTAGTCATGCCCTTTGGCTTGACTAATGCTCTAGCCACCTTCCAGTCTTGCATGAAATGAGTTTTCCAAAAACAGTTGAGGAAATTTGTGTTGATTTTCTTTGATGATATTCTCATCTTCAGCAAGACGTGGGAAGAACATCTCAAGCACTTGGAGGAAGTGCTTAGCATTCTTGAATCAAAAAGTTTATTTGCTAAAGAGTCCAAATGTGAATTTGGAATGAAGGAGCTGCTCTACCTTGGTCATATAATCAGTGCTGATGGGGTGAAGGTTGATCCTAAAAAGATCAAGGCAATAGTAGATTGGCCACCTCCAGAAAATTTGACTCATTTGAAGGGGTTCTTGGGTCTTTGTGGCTTCTACAGAAGATTCGTAAAGGGCTACTCTCAAAGTGCTGCTCCTCTTACTGACCTCACTAAAAAGGGGGCTTTCATGTGGTCAGAAAAGGCTCAAAGTGTGTTTGATAAGTTCAAGAAAATCATGAGTTCTTGTCCAGTATTGGCCATACCAGATTTCACCAAACCTTTCGAGTTACAGTGTGATGCATCAGGGGAAGGTGTTGGGGCTGTTTTGATGAAAGATAAGCACCCCATTGTGTTTGAAAGCAAAAAGCTAAGGGATGTTGAAAGGACCTACTCCATCTACGACAAAGAAATGCTTGCAATCATGCATGCATTAGCCAAGTTCAGACAGTATCTAGTGGGGAGCAAATTCGTGGTCAAGACTGATCACAATAGTCTCAAGCACTTCATGCATCAAAAGGACTTGAATGAAAGACAACAGAAGTGGGTGAGTAAGCTTCAAGCTTACAATTTTGACATTGAGTATGTCAAAGGGAAGAACAACATTGTGGCAGATGCCTTATCAAGGAGGCCTCATTTGAGCTCATTGTGTGAGCTTACTGCTGATTGGAAGGAGTTGTTGCTTGCTGATTATGCCAAAAATCAGTTTGCAACCAGCATTATTGAAGGTACTTTTCATGATGAAAGGTACAAGGTAGTTGATGGGTTGATACACTACAAGGGAAGAATCTTCTTGGTGGCTGATTCCACACATAAGAAGAAGATTTTGATGACTTTCCATGACATCCCACTTGTTGGTCACCAAAGATATTTCAAGACATATAGGCAGATTCGAGAGAGGTTCTCGTGGAAAGGGTTGAAAGATGAAGTTCAGCGTTACATCACGGAGTGTAGCACTTGTCAAATGAACAAAAATGAGCACTCTCTCCCAGCTGGTCTACTACAGCCACTTCCCATCCCAAATCAAAAATGGGAAAGCATTTCGATGGACTTCATCACTAGTTTGCCTAGGGCCCAAGGCAAAGACTATATTTATGTTGTAGTGGACAAATTGACCAAATTCGCTCACTTTTTTGCCATCACTAGCACATTTTCAGCAGCTCAAGTTGCAGATTTGTTTTTCCATGAAGTGTTTAGATTGCATGGGTTGCCTAAAAACATTGTGAGTGATAGGGACGGCAAGTTCCTAAGCACTTTTTGGCAAGAAGTTTTCAGGATGAGTGGTACAGTGCTTACTCCGAGCACTAGCTATCACCCTCAAATAGATGGTCAAACAGAGATTGTGAACAAATGGTTGGAGGGATATCTCAGGAATTATGTCTCGGAGCAGCAAGGAGCATGGGTGAAATGGCTCCACATGGGAGAATATTGCTACAACTCATCTTTCCACATGTCAATAAAGATGTCTCCATTCATGGCTCTCTATGGTTACGAGGCTCCTAGCTTTGCTGATTTGTTGTTTGGTGATAGCAAAGCTCCTCAAGCCAAGGATTGGTTGCAGCAAAGTCAAGATGTTTTGAAATCCTTGAAGGACAACCTTCAAATGGCACAAAATCAGCAGAAGATGTACGCTGATCAGCAGCGTGTTGAGCGCTCATTTGAGGTTGGTGATATGGTTTATCTTCGACTTCAGCCTTACAGACAGTCTACACTCAAGAACAGTGGAGCTGAGAAGCTTAAACCTCGCTTCTATGGGCCATTCAAAGTTGTCAGAAAGGTTGGAGCAGTGGCTTATGAGTTGGAACTACCTTCGAGTAGTAAGGTCCACAACATTTTCCATGTGTCTCGCCTCAAAAAGGCACTTGGACACAATGTTGTTGCTTCATCACAGTTGCCTCCCTTGGATGAAGAAGGGTAGTTGACCTTGGTTCCAGAAGAGATTATTGATTCCAGAGAGCGTTCCTTGAGGAGGAGAACAATCAAAGAGTACTTGGTGAAGTGGAAGAATTTACCTTTGGAGGATGCTACTTGGGAGAATGAGGAGATTCTACAGCATCCAGACTTGCAATTGCTTGAGGGCAAGCAATCTTGGGGAGGGCGGACTGTAATGTCCCCTTCTCAGACGTGATCGTTTCTGTTGACTGTTGGCCTATTCCGGAGACCCATAGGCTACGCGGATGGTGAAATTAGGGTTTCCTAATTTTGAGGAGGTTGTTGCTTGAAGTTTGGAATTCTGATTGCGGATTCTTTCTGGGTTTTCAGAGAGCTTCGCAGTGGTATATTCAGTTTGGCATTCTGAGCAACTTCATGAATTTACTATTTTTAGTAAATTCTATTTTTAGCAGTGGACAGGTTGGGTTCAGTTCAGTTGGTCTTCCTCAGCAGTTGGTTCAGCTGGCACTTCAGTTTTTGGCCTTGGGCGCATATTTCTTGGAGAGATAAGTATTTTCATTATAATATTATATTTTAATATTATATCCCCCCTTTGCCTAGCAGTACAACTTTAAGTTGTTTTTAAAAGGGGACTTAAAGGGTCAAGGCGCCATGGTGAGATAAATTATATTTTAAAAGTCAAATATTGAGCTTAATGAAAAGGACGCCTACTTGAGGGATTGACTTTTATTTAAAGTGAAATATTTCATTAAGGAAAAGGGACGCCTTCTTTTGGAGGGAAATGTTGAATTCAAAATTAGGGTTTTGGGCGCCCTTCTTGAAGCTTCTAGATGGTTCTCTCATGTCTATATAATCAGGCCTCAGCTCTTCATTTGCGATCTTTTGTCTACTACATCGTTATGCTGCCAAATTATCTTCAGGCACTCGCTTCGAGGAAAGCACACCTCCTAGCATTGGCTCATCTTCTTGCTTGAAAGATAGCAACTAGTTGAGAGGTTAGCTTGTAGTTGGGTTGTTTTGCATTGTAGTTGAGTTTCTTTCCATTTGGTAGATGTTATTCAAGCATTTTGTCATGTTTCAGAGTTGTTGATGTTGCATAGCTGTAGGCAGTTTTCATTCATAAATCAAAAATACAAAAAAATATTGTTCTGGGTGTTCATCATATCTTCTTGTCTACTTGGGGCGACCCATCTTGCAAATTTGTAGACTTTTATTTGCTGTTTCTGATTTTAATGCAGCCACTAAGATTGCCCCAATGGCTCCAGATGTGTTCTCAACCTGCCTTCTTGTCAAGTGCTGGAATGATATAGAAGAATCGATGCAAAGAAGCCCTCCAAAGAATTAAAATCTGAGTATTGTAACTGCAGATCGGCCCTTAGAAATAATCTGATCAGAGGTAGAAAAAACCCTTTTTTAAATACTCCGTTTATGCTCTTACAGATTAAAGAATCCTCACACCCATACTATGAATGAAATCTGCAATCAACATAATCTTTAAACCCTTAAATGTCAGAATATTACTGTAGCGTCACTGTAGCGACGACACTGTTCACGCCACTGTAGCGATTTACTGTTCACGGGTACTGTAGCGACGGGCACTGTAGCACGGTTACTGTAGCAGCAGGTACAATAACTCCAAACTTGCAATTTTATTCTAACCCTATGTTGAATCTTCACTTGTAAGCACAAATATGACTCCGGTATGAAGCCACCTTACTTAGCAATTTTCAGCTGATCTCTCACAACCTCAGAAAGCTTGACTCTGAAGAGGTATCGTTCTCCAAAGCCTGAAAAATGCACGAATTTGCAGAAACCCTAGTTTCTTCACAAACTCCACAGCTCTCAATAAAAGACAAAGTTGAATAATCATATCATAATGAATTCTTTTTGCCCTTTGAAAGCTTTTATAGCCTGTTTGAGAAAATCGACCTATTTTGGCTTTTAAAAATCATTTAAATATTATAATCTTCAATTTGCATTTAATGCCCTCTCATTTCCTTGGTTTATGTGCACATAATTAATTTATATCATTAAATACACTTTTAATGTGTCATTGGCCCCATTCGAATATAAAGTTAATTTATAACTTTATATTATAATCCTTTTTAATATAAAGTCATTTTATAACTTTATATTATAAACCTTTTTAATTAAAATCATTAATGACACATTAAATATTAATATCTCCATAAATATGCATCTGTTAGCTATGCCAACTGAAACCAAGGTCAATTTTGCCAAACTCTGAGTGATCAGACGCCCTGCCAAAGATAGTAACTCCTGATAGCTGACTTACTATAAATAGTAAGTACACACCACTGAGTCTAGAAACAATTGCAAAGGTCCAATCAACGGTCGATACTGCAAATATGCTTTGTTCAGGTGCCCTGCTAATATTGGAAACCCCGACTCCCAAAATAGTAACTTACTATAAATAGTAAGTGTGCCAAACTGAGTCAAATAACCTGTGCAAAGGCCAAAACCTAAATCCAGCTGAGGAGTAATGTCACTAATCACTGGGTGACTGCCACAGAAGACCCTCTACCCATAACTGTTAGCCTACGAGGGTCGAATGATAGGCTAATCCTTATGAACACATTATTGTATATACATAAGTTAGTCCATAAAATCATAGGTTGATGTTATACAATTCATGTGGACTCAATAAACTAAAGTACAATCCCAAAGAGGGCTGAAGAATGATATAGAGTGCTGATTGTAGACCTCCAAACTCATTGAACATTACTCAGAAGTTCAGAACAATCACATCAGACTATTTGTGTCTGAAAAATGTCTTCAATCCACCATACTTAATACCAAAAATCACTAAATAACCACCATTAATTGAAGGATAACAACAGAGTTGTACAACCCCAACATGTAGAGAAAAATCTCTTTGAAATGGCATTGATTATTGCTGCACAAAACATTATAACATGAACTAAGGAAGTACATTACTTTTAAAGCTCCAAAAATCACTCCTAAATTCAAGCCAAAACTGGGATAGGAAACACCAATAAAACTTGCATACTAAAATCTCTTAAAACACATTAAAAATCTCCATTATCAATAACAAATTGCAAAAAACTTAACATTCAGCACAATGGGGGATTTTTGATGAAATCACTCAGCTTGCTAGGAGGGTTTTCATCCCCAAAACTGGATTCACCAAATGGTTTTCATTCTTAGGCAGATAGGGAGAACTCAAGATCTTTCACCAAAGCAAATGAAATATATTAGTAACCCTTCTTCTCAAGACCCAACCTACTTTTATAACCTTTTTAGAGCTATTTTAAAAAAAAAAAAACTTTCTTGTTTACTGAGGGATTGATGGAACCATTGAAGGGTTGATTGAAGGCCTTTGATCCTCCAACTCTGCAGGAAGCCATGAAAAAAGCTAGAAGCATGGAGTTTGCAGCCCCAAAAAGCAAGAATTCACACAAGGAGGTTCCCTCTACTACCATTGAAAGTCCTCAACACACTGTTGATAAGAAAAAGAAATCAGCTCCCATGATTGACGAGGAGACACGAGAAGAGTTAAGGAAGAAGAAATTATGCTATTGGTGTAAGGAGCCTTATAACAAGGATCATGATTGCCCTTTGAGACCTAAGGGCAAGGCAAATCGTTTTATGTGGGCATACTTTGAGGACTCCGATTCTGATGATGTGGACCAGCAGGTTGCTTCAGGAGTTGATCAGGATGAGAAGACATCTGCTCCCATGGCATTTCTTGCCAATGTTCAGGATGAGACTACATTCAGATTCAAAGGGATAGTTGATGGACATCGTTGCATCGCTATGCTTGATAATGGTGCAATACATAACTTTATTAATGGGGATTTTGTAGCTATGTGCAAACTCCAAGCCGAGGATTTTGATGGATTTAGAGTTCGAGTTGCTGATGGATATATCCTTGCATGCACTAGGCGGATTACTAATCTCACCTTGATGTTGAACAGCTATGAGTTACATTCTGATTTTTATGTGGTCAACATGGGTGAGATGGATATAGTTTTGGGCATGAAATGGCTCCAGGACTTGGGAGTATTTACCCTCGACATACCTAAGATGGAGATGTCATTTGAGGTTGATGGAAGGAAACATGTGTTGAGGGGAATTACTAGTGGGGGCTTGCATTCTATCTCTTTCTGTAGAGGACTGGACAGAAAGAGAAAGGAGAAGGCGATTCAAGAGAAGCATGAGATGATCTTCAATCCATTGTTTGAGGTTGAAGCTACTTGGTCATATGGCAGTCCACTCTATGATTTGGATGATGCTCACTCTCTTGATTCCAGTCTTGAGATGAGCATTGATGATAGCATTTGTGATCCTTCCAATGCATCGGGATCGCAAGTAGAACTCACAGAGGAGATTTCAGAGGTGTACATGGTGAGGAGTGCGTATAGCTTCACTTTTGATCCTCATGTACATGACTTATTTCGGATGCACAGTTCAGAGGCACATGTGATGGATAGTTTGGAGAAAAGTTTATCTTGCGCAAAGATTGGAGGCAAGGATAGTCAGTCTCTTGGCTTGCTTCCTCTTGAGGCTTATATTCCTGAGAAACTTGATGATGGGATTGAGTTGGTTCGACAGATTCAGTTTGAGCTAGTGTTGCAGGAGTTGTTTGATGATGACAGGGACATTATGCAGTTCTTCTTGTGGGATCCAGGTGGTGAATTGCTCGAGGACAAGCAATTTCAAGAGGGGCAGACTGTAATGTCCCCATTTTGGAGGTAGATTGATTTAATTAAATTAATTAAGTTGTCCAAAATAATGATTTTTCATGAGGATGACTAATTGATTATTTTAATTAAATTAAAAAGTGGTATTAAGTTAATTATTTATAAGCTATCAAATAAATCAATATTATAAGGTGGCCTTATATTTAATTAATTTAATAAAGTGACTTGAATTAAATAATATATCATAAAGTCACTTAATAAAAAAATAAAATAATATTCTAGAAGCTTCTTGAAGAATTGGAGAAAAAGAATAAATAGAGGGGTTGCCTAAGCTTCTAATCATCCAGATTTCAAATTGATATTTGACAATTCATCTTGTGGAGCCAAGGGTTTCTGCAGATTGTTTCTTAATCATAGAAAACGAAAACTTCCTATTGATAGCATAACTAAGGGAGTGAAATATCTCTTGAAGGGTTGCAAAATTGAGAAAGTTGCTTCAGACTTTCTACTTGTACTTCAAAGCAAAATTTAATTTATTGGGTCGATATTAAGTGAAGAGGCACTTCACTTGGAGAACAATATAATATTTAATTATTGTTAAATAAATTTGTTTGAGGCCGACTTCTTATTCGCCACCTTTATGGAGTTACGACTTTTCATGATAGAAGGCCGACATGATATCTAGAAGAGACGCGATGGTTAGAAGACTCCTCCTTCGATTTGTATATAAGGAGACTCAAGGTTCTCATTCATGATCATTACATACATTCATAGTTCAATATTATAGGTGTGCGAGTTTATTCAAGTGCAGATCGAAGTTTACAAGAAGGCTGAATTCATTATCAAAGAAGAGCAATATTATTGTCTGAGATTGCATCAAGTTTGGTGCTGATATTTGGCCTTGTGTTTGGCCTCATTGTAAAGAGAATTGTTGATTCTTATTCAATATATAAGTGATATATTGTTGCTGGGTTTTTCTCCCTCAAGTTGGAGGGTTTTCCCAGGGTATATGCTGTGTTAATTGATTTAAAGTGTTCTAAATCTGCTTATTTAATTTCTGATCATAAAACTAACATGTAGCAGCTGCTGAAGGGAGTTTATTGGCTCTGCCTTGCAGCCATTTGAGGATCCCCGTTGCTGTGATTTAGAAGAGACAAAGTGAAGTTTTGTATCCGCTGTATGGTTCTCAATATCCAGGATTGTAACAAGTAAATTTCTGCCAAGTCAGGTCGGCCATTTTCAGAGGATGAGTTCAGCCCTTTGGGTTCATGGATGGACACCTTATCTCAGATCAGCATCGAACTTGAAGGCTCTTTCCATGTGTGATGGATGTGACCAATGAAGAAATTATATTCTGCTGTTAAGGAGCTTACTCCAGATCTGAAAATAATATTCTGGGTTGTATTTTTGCACTTGAAATTAAAGATTGTTAATGTTGTTTGTTTTCTGAGTATGAGTAAGTGATTGTCAAACTTTCTATGCTAGTTTCTTAGTATTTTCTCTACATATGAATGTTATACCTTTGGCATGTTTCAAACAGGAACGGGCATATGAAAACTTTGTTGGCGTAACAACTAGCACCTCTGGAGTAAGAGTTGGTATGGACAGCTATGCACACTACGCGATGAGTGCTCTTCAAATTAGGAGGGGAAGCTCCCTCGTCGTGCTTGACAAAAGTGCTTTGAAAAGGAAAGTAAACTAAACTAAATCCTGTCTTTTTGTCTCAGCTGTAAGAGGTACAAGGCTTTATCGAAAACTATATACGTTGCAGCTAAGTATTTTCTGGTTTCACAGATTACTAACTACAACTATGCTAATTACTTAAAATCTATCCAGTTTCCCCAAGAAAACAGAGCATGAGGAAATGGAGCAAGGATGACTATCTGACGATAAACAAGTATAGATTCTCAACTTGAAGGCAAGGTGGCACATCTATCAGCTCAATCTAAACAAGTTTATTGGAAACAACAATATACAATAAACTAAGTAAGATTCTCAACTTGAAGGCAAGGTGGCACATCTATTAGCTCAATCTGACAAGTTTATTGAACACAAAACAGATTTGATCTAACTAAGGAAAGAATTCACCATTATAATTGCATGAAACCCAAGTGGCATAACAATTCATCATAATAGCAAAAACGCATGAACAGATATAGAACGAGCAATATTGAAGGCAAGGTAGGCACAGCATATATTTCTCTCTCGTGCAAAAGTTATGTACAAATGAGCAAAAGCTCTTATTTATAGACATCAAAAGGTGTAGGGAACCCTAAAATCACCTTGAGTCAACTACAGTCTTGCAATGCATGCAAGAATTATTGCTAAACCCTAATAAAGCAAACTATACAGTTAACAGGAAAGCTACCATCAGTTAACCGAAACATCTAATCTAAAGATGGACAATGTGCAAGCATGCACGTCCTTATTGAAAGCAAGTTAACTGGAACACTACCATCAGCTAACGTAAACCCTAAATCTAACTCCAAGTGAACATAGATGATCCCAAAATAGACATGCATGAGATGTGACAGTGAGTTAACTCGAAAAGGTAACACCAAGCTTAACTCCTGTGTTTAATGTCTATTCTGAGAGGTGGGAACTAAAGTCTACTGGTCGTGATCTCGAACAACCAATCCCTCAACGAGATTGTTAACTACATCAGCATCTGAATGTCAGCGACTTGAGCAATCTTGGCAATCTTTGCACACTCAAACTAGCATTTCACTGACTTATAACTTTGGCGACTACGTAACTGAAGTGATGGCCACTATCTCTTCTGCAGCTTGATGTCTCTAACGCTTTTGCATGACGAAACTGCGAGATTTGACTGCACACACTTTGGTTGTGAGAAATGCAAACGAACTTGCTGCACATGCAAAATTCCAACAGTATCAACCCTCTAAACCGGCTTTGGAAGACAATCGGCCATACGAGGCATGCAACCATGTGGACTTGAGTGACTACGCCTGTCAACCCTCTGAAAGCACTTGATACAAATCGGTCTCAGCTTTTCTGATGAAATCGTGAATTAAGACCGATTTGGTCTTGAATTCAGTCTACGTGAACTGCACTCTGAAAAACTCGCCTGTTGACTGTGAACACGGCTATATTCTGACAACTTTTCTGGAAAGCTAAAAATAGCCTATCAAAGAGTAATTTTCAGCGAAAAATCTGAGATATGGGTTTTGTCCAGAAAAAGATTCTAAGACAATCCAGAACATCAGAAATGCGAAAATCTGACTTCTACTTGACCATGCAAGGAATTTTCAGTTGAGAAAATTAGAAACTCAAGAACTGATGCTCTGGAGTAAATTTTCCTAAAAAATTCTGGCACATGGGTTTTCTCGAGGAAGCTATTCTGAATCAACCCAGATGATTTGTTTTGCCAAAATTTTCCAATTCTTCAAACATGCGAAAGAATTTAAGACGAGAAATAGAAGAATTTGAGAAGAAGAAAGACGTTTTTTGATGTTTTCCTCTGCCAAAATCGCCACTCTGCCTTGAAATTCGTTGATAATTCTGACTTGTACCTGCAAAGAAAGTGTTTTGATGTCTTCACCAATGATTGCTGATGAGAAATTCACCCAACTCTGAAGGAAATTTGCCTTTGCTCTGAAGAATTACGAATTTGCTCAAGCTGTGTGAATGAAATATGATGCCATGCTTGAATTAATAGAATAAATTCGCACCTCAAAGGTGACTGCAAGACTAAAAACCCTCGACTGAAATAGAAAGCTTCTGATTGGACCCCTCCAGTTCGAACTGATACTGATTTGGAGTCCGGAATAAAATAATAATAAAAATATTCATCATGCGTTTTTGAAATCCCAGCACAAAGAGGCACCAATTTGAGAAAATCGCCATTTAATGCTTTGACATGCAAAATAAATATTAAGTATTATTTTAATCAGTTGACAAACCACGTTGAGCTCTTGGACTCATCCGGCGAACTTCACTGATTTCGAAAAGTCCTCATTTGTCCTCATAGGCGTCCATTTGCTCAAGATATTATGTTTTTTATTAACTTCCTACTTTGTAGCTGACTACAAAGTTACAACTGGCCATATTCAACACTGATTTCCGAGTGACCAGGTGATGCTGAGACTGAGCAAGGATATTCATTGTGAAGCCTGCAGAGCAAGGAAGAAATGTCTGCTGGGAGTCATCACTGCAAAATCTATCATTTAACACCTCAAAGAATTAGGCGCCCTTGATTAAATTGATTTTCAAGTACCAGACTTAACCATTTCTCCAAACTGCCATCTGACGCTTCAAACGGCTGCTGACGGTGAATGGTGAAACCCAGATGGCTGAAAATTAAAAATCTTTGATCTTCTCCTTCAAAAATTTGATCTTCTGGATGAAAAAGCATGAAAAAGCAAGGTCTTATGTTGCTGGTCTGAAAATTATTCATGAAAATCAGCAACCTTGAGCTCTTGAATCTTGAAATAAAACCTCAAAGTTGCTGCTCCACTTTTCTTCTTTGGAAGCCACCTACAAAAATGATGAAAACTAAAAGGAAGAGATGTTTTAAATAGATTTAGGGCTTGAAATAGATTTGCTTTCTTTTGCTTTAATCTTCAAACCCTAAACTCAGCTTGTTCAATGAATTTAAACATTCATCTTCATCTTGCAATTTTGAAAATTCAAAATTTTGAAAATTCTACTAAGGGATTGAAAGTTGGGCGCCCTTCTTGGCTAGGGGCGCCCATTTTCTCCAGAGTCAGCCACTTTTTTTGAGAATTTTCAACTTTTCTTCCATTTTGACCCCTGGTTTGACCTCGATCTCCGGCTTCCAGATTGATCCGATGAACGAGCTGGATGATTCATCGCATAGCCTGACTAATTCTGAGAAGATTGTTCTAGAGGCACCTCTGGCGAAAAACTTCGTTTTGACCTTCAAATTCATGGGAGCCTATTTCCTCCAGGGGCTCCGAACTTTCACAGTGTTAGCCATTTTGCATGATTTTCAAGTTCTTCATTTCCCTTTGATCTTCTGATGAAATCTTGATTTTGGGAGCTACGCTGATCTGATTGATTGGCTGACAGGTTCACTGGATAGCTTGGTTGAAACCGACGAGATGATCTTAGATGCTTCATTAACGAATTCCATCATCTCAGAGCTCAAAATCTTGGGCGCCCTTTCTCTCCAGGGGTGCTCAACTTGACCAGACTTAGCCATTTTATCATTTCTTCATCAATTTCACTTCCACAGATGATCTCGCCTGATCTGGTGATCCGGAGCTCGGATTGACTGACGGTTGGGCTTGCTGCGAAGCTGAGAAGATTTTGGAGAGGGTGCTCTGGGAGTCACTTTGTCAAAAAGTTGAATTTGAGGCACCAAAAGTTTGGGCGCCCCTGGGCACCTGGGGCACTGAACTTCACCAGAGTCGAGCCATTTTTTTGTATTTTCTTCTCTGCTTTTGACTTTGACTCTTGTTAGACCCTCTATTCCGCCTGCTGGATCTAGTGACTGCCATCTCCGATTGACGTGCTGGTAGTCTCATTGGAAAGCTTGTTTTGATCTAAAGAAGACATGCTGGAGGCTTCACTGGCAGATTCATTCATTTGGGCCCTCGAAATCATCAGTGCCTTTCTCTTCTAGGGGCGCCCATTTGCTCCAAACCTAGAATATTTTTCATTAGATTTTATCTTCAAGTTTAAACCTTCATTCTATATCTTCAGCTCGATCTGGATTTACCGGAGAACAACAAGTCGGATGCTCTGACGAAGACACCCGTTGCGAAGCTGTCTGAATTCAGGAGATATTGAGCATATTTGCAAACCCTTACTGCTGAGTTAGGCCCCTCAAAAATCTAGGCGCCCATGGGCACCTGGGGCACTGAAAGTTCCCAGAGTTAGAAAATTTTCTGACATTTTCATGATTTTCACTCTGTCTCCTGTTTGAAACTGCCCTGTTCAGCTCTGAATCTCGGGTGACTGGATGATCCGTTGATTGTGCTATCGGACTCGTTAAGGAGCTGAGACGATTCTGAATAACTTTGACTAAGAGCTCAAACCCTAATTCCATCATCTGGTGCCCTAAAAAGATGGGCGCCTATTCTCTCCTGGGGTGCCCATGACAAGCAGACTTAGTCAAAATCTGTTAGATTTCACCTTCCTTCTTCATTCAACATGCATGTTCATCATTTCGTCTTCTGTTTGATGCTTGATCATTGAATCTGACACCTGGCAACCGACTGACCTCCATTGATGACTTTGGAGCTCCTGAAATGCTTCTGAAAAAGCAGTGTTGGCGTAAAATCTAACACCTCTGGAGTGCAGGTTTGTACGGACAGCTATGTACACTACGCAATGAGTGCTCTTCAAATTAGGAGGGGAAGCTCCCTCGTTGTGCTGGAATGCATGGAAAAGAAAAGTAATCTAAGTCCTATCTTTTGTTCTCAGGTGGAAGAGGCACAAGGTTAAGAAAACCAAGAACGCAGCTAAGGATTTTCTGGTTTCGCAGATCATTAACTACAACTAAGCTAACTACTTTAAATCTATCCAGCTTCCTCAAGAAAAGCATGAGGAAATGGAGCGGGTTTGACTATCGGACGATAAACGAAGTTTAGATTCTCTACTTGAAGGCAAGGTGGCGCATCTATTAGCTCAATCTAGACAAGTTTATTGGGCACAAAACATATTTGAGAATTTACCATGACAATCTTATGAAACCCTATGTGGCATAACACTTGATCATAATAGTAAAGACTCATAAAACAGATTTATCATCACAATCTCACGAAACCCTATGTGGCATAACACTTGATCGTAATGATAAAAGATTCACAAAACAGATTTATCTAAACTATGGGAAGAATTTACCACGCCAATCTTATGAAACCCTATGTGGCATAACACTTGATCAAAATAGTAAAGACTTCACAAAACAGATTTATCATCCCAATCACTTCCAAACCCAAATCTTCACGTGAGATTACTATGCCAGTTGCTCAAGAGACGTCTTCAGCAAATTTTGACATTGTAGCTTCCATGATGAAGACCAAGGTACAAATCTCCCAACTGGAGTATCTTCAAGATCATCCAGAAGAATTAGATCAGATTATCAAGGTTGCAAAGAAGCAGGCTGTGTTCAAGTCAAATGTTCTAGCAGAAGCAAAGCCTGAAACGGGTCCTAGTAATTGTGTAACTCTATCAGAAATAAAAGTTGAAGACCAGAACATTGCTTGTTCTGGAAAGAGCCTAACAGAGGATTCAAGGTCATGGACAATACAGTTCGATGGAGATTATTCAAAAAATTTAGAAGTAGGGGAATTGATCATATCCCCTAAAGAACAGTTGAACCCAGTTGCACATTTCCAGCAATTGGAGTTAACTGAAGCTGAAAAAGAGGTGCTTTTGCAAGGCCTCAAAGATGCCGAAGACATGGGAATCAAAATCCTATGTGTTAAAGGTGATGTAGAGCTGATCGATGAGCCGGTCAAAGGATATTATCAGGTTAGAAAAGATCACCTACGGCATTACAGAAATCGAGTTTGGAACTCGATCGACTGGTTTGAAGAAATCAACATCCCAAGGATGGACGATAACAGAACTAATACCTTCGGGGTATTAGATTTCCCATTTGCATCATATTCTGATTTTTGTCAGAATACCTTTGCATGGATATATGAATACCTGAGAATCTTCATTCCAGAAGGATTGCCTCCTGCAATTCCCATCAGAAGAGAAGTCAAGCCTTTCAGGCAGAAACGACATTGGTGGGAGGCTCTCCTTGCTGCCATGCAGCGAACAATATTCAAAGCACTTCATCTCTTCGGGGGTGGAGTTAGTTTTCTTTAAGTAATCTTTATTTTTATGTTTTATCGTTATGTCGTTTTGTTTTTCCCCGTTCTGTGATGTTTTGTCGTGTTTTAGGTGATTTAAGTAGTCTTGTTTTAGGTGATTTTTAGGTTACGTTTTTAGGAACTTCAATGTTTTAGGTGATTAGGGAAGTCCTGACTCCATATACCCAACTTATAAAGTCACTAGTCTACGAAACACTGAGATTCTAGGGATCTCCTATGCCGTAAGTATCCGACATGGTCACCAGACGGAGCCTAATGTTGTACCCAAAACCAAAATTTTTGCTTCACTAAGGCATTTTTCTTAATTGAGTCTTAATCTTGTTAAAGTGTTTTCAGAAGGTCATTTTTGGGTTTTTAAATATGGAGTTGGTGTCAGTGTCATGTCAGTCTGTTACTGAGGAAATTTGAGAAAAGTGAAAATCTGAACGGGAATCATCAAAATTTTCTATCTCTGGAGAAGGGAGCACATTCTCAAATGGGCGCCCTATCTTTTAGGGGCCCAGATCCTGTTTTTAGGGTTTGTCACCTCCAGCAGACATTCGTCTGGCATCACGTCAGCTTCGCAGTAAGCTATCAAGCCTGTCAAACAGACCTGTTTCGAGCAAGTTGTGAAAGATACGGTGCAAATCGAGGCGAAAGCAAGAATTGGCTAACACTGGAGAAAAGCGCAGCTTTTGAGAAAGGCGCCCATCTTTTTGAGGTGCCAAATGAAGGTTTTTGGCTAAATGCCACCCAAGATGTTTGTCTCACTTTTGTTCGAGCTTCGCGACGCATCCGTCAGTGGGTGAATCTGAGTTGCTGAAGCGCCTGAACCTGAGGTCAAACCTAGGGTCAAATCTTAGTCAAAATATCAGAGGAAAAAGCAAAAGAGCACATTTTGAGAAAGGCGCCTAAGCTTTTCAGGCCTTTAATGCCTTCTTTCTGATGATTTCAGATGCCTAATGTGTCCGTGTTACGTTCACTTTCCGTTGCCTGTCTTCGTCAGATCAGAAGATGTCTTATCACCAAGCAAATGGTGGTTTTTATATTATTTTGTCGCTTCCAGAAATGGCTAAGTCCGGGAATGAAAGCGTAACTTTGAAAGGGCTTGTTTTTCACCCTCGATGACGCTCGGGAAATGTGCCTTGTTGCCGTATTTAAGGAAGTCAAATACACGCTGAACCCGAAGTTCCACCAAAGTTAAGAAATGAAAGTTATGAAGGATTTATTTTTCCCTTCGTACTAAAATGCGGTTGAAATTCCATTAAGTCAGGGAAAAGCGCAGCTTTTGGAAAAGGCTTGGATTTTTGAGCCTTCGATGTCAGTTTTATGACGTATAGTGTCAAGATATCTTTTGATCAGCTTTTACCGTACCGCGAATGCAACTGGCCTACCTAACTGGAAGTCACCAACCAAGGTCGAGGATGAACAGAGGTCCCCATTGAGGTTTTAGCTTAAATTTTCTACCAAATTTGGCTAAGTCTGGAATTCGCTTGAGAGTTCAAAGTTGAATTTTCGAAAGTGAGTTGAATGGACGCCTTAACTGGAGTTCTGACTGCAGTTAGACTGAACGATTTCTGGTTGTTATCTTCAGTTCATATATTGGCATGTGGAGTGATCTTTCAGTTTGCATGTCGAGTTAACTAGTTTGCATGTTCAGTTAACTACCTTGCATGTCGAGTTAACTTGATTGCATGTTCACTTAACTGAAGATTATCACTGAATGTCAACTGAAGTTTACATGCATGGCGATTTTGGTTGCAATTGTGAAGATTTTAGTGAAGATGGCGCTTCATCAAATGTCAACTGAAGTTCAAAAGGGACGAATTGAATGGTGAAGCATATTTTAGTGAAGTATGGCGAATTTGCATGTTAACTGAAGTCATGAAAAGGTCGCCATATTTAAGGTTAAATAGTGAAGCATAGTTTTGTGAAGCTACGCACTTTTTAAGGATGGCAACTGTAGTTCCAAAAGGGTTGCTATATTTAGATTTTATATTGAAGCATAAATGTGAAGTTGGCGCATTCTTGAAGGCCAACTGAAGTCCCAAAAGGGTCGCTATTTTTAGAATATTTATTGCATGAAGATGGCGAACTTCTCATTTCAATTATGAATGTTAACTGAAGTTATCAAAAGGCACGCCTTAGGTTAAATGTGTGAATTTAAAGCAAGGTTGAAGATGGCGAACTTGATAAGATTGTTAACTGAAGCTAAAATCGCATGGTTGAGTGGTTAACTGAAGTGTTGAAAGGGCAAACCCTAATGCATGACCACTTATTTAGCTTGTTCGAGTTTTAGTTAACTATGATGGGGTCCAATTAGAAGCCAAGCGCCATTTTCAACCATTCTTTGCTTAGTGCGAATTTTCAATGATGAAATTCTATATATTTCAAGAATGGCGTCCATTATTACATCATCTTTTGCTCTGAAGCTTGTATTCTTTTGAGCGACCAGCAAGCTTAAGGTGATTCAGGTGTCCGTTTTCAGTGTTCTTCGAAGCAACGAGTTCAGATTGTTCAAAGGAAGTCGATTCTAGACTTTATTTTCACTTTGCATGCAGGTTTTGTCAAAGATTCGAAGAAGAAATTTGCAGATTTTTCAGAAGTAGACAAGCAAAACTTTCTATCTTCTGTCTTATTTCTTCTATTTCTCACCTTAGGTACTTTCTTCGCATGTCAAACAAAACGGAAAAATATTCAGAATCTGACCATCTGGGTTCGCATATTTCACCATCAGCAGCAAAACCCACGTCTTAGATTTTTTTGAGAAAATCGCCCCGTAGCCTTCATTCTGAAGCTCTGTGCTTTTTTCCGAGAATTTCTTTGCATGTGGGATAAAATCACATCTTTTTGAAAATCTCATCATTTGGGTTTGTTCAGAATTCCGTTGTGCACAAAACCCATGTTCCAGATTTTCTCAAGAAAAATTGCCCCGAGAAGCTCTAAAAAGTTCTTTGTTATGAGTAGCTAGCGAGGCTTCTTTGTCCTTCCAATTCACGTAGAATCTTGAAGTAGCTTAAAGTAAAGTAGATTTCATTTCATGCAAGTACTTAGTAATTGTGGAATGTGGTGCTCAATTTGAACAAAACTTCGCTTATCCATACCACTAGCGGGCTCGCTGACGGTGGGTCTGTGTAAGGAGCCTTGCTAATTCTGACTTAATTTTTCTGATTTCGTGCCTTTGGATTCACATCAAATGTTTGTCTTGAATATCGCTCTGACTGATATAATTTTCTGTATGTAACTTTCCTTGAAATGGAGTGTTTTGGAGTTCAATTTGTTTGATTTGAAGGGAGCTCTTTTGAATGTTAGTTCAGATAAACCACATGAAGTATTTACTTGCACAACATAAAGCAATACAGATGACATAAAAGCATACTATCCTCTTGCAATACAGTAGTTACAACAGAGTTATATGTCATTGTCTGAGTGCAGTTTACGTCCTAATAAATGAACAGCAGTTGCATTCTTGACTAACAAGACACCCGAATACAACAATGCATACACTAGACAAGAGTACTCAGCTTCATTCTATTATATGCAACCATGTAAGCTCATAAAATAGTTTGCAACAATATACAAATCTAATGAATATTTCTGCTTGACTGTAAATTTGATATAGCAGATTGCAAGACTAACAATGATTCAATGACAGATTCTATTCTTATGGTTTCTCACAAGGCGTTGCACATACAGCTGTGAGCGAATATCAGACACACTATTACAAAACATCAAATACAAAGTTTGATTCCCAACCTGATAGACTCCAATGGCGATTAGAGTGACTCAGAAATTGTTGCAGACCCTGCATGAGACTTTTAGGTAAGAGGCACATCTGGTTTTGAACGCCATGGCTGCAGGAGCTGATGGAGATCTTTTTGCAGAGTTTCCCACTGATTTGAGAGCAGCGACCAACTCCAAAATCACCTAGAAAGCATCACGCCATGTCACAAGCTGCCCAGAAATGTCCCAGTTGTTGATAGTGACTCTCTGAATGTATTTAGTGAAGCGCCCAGATATGAGACGGATTCATCTACAACAGGAACCCTCGTCCTTTCACACTCCTCTACAATACTTAGTCCCACGGGTTTTCAAAAGATAAATAACACTACACAGAGGCTGCACCTGAGGTCATCTAACAAAAACGTGCTTCAAAACTACGAATGAAATCTTCAGCCGACCTCCCTGGATGTACCACGATCTCCATCTAACAATTTCGAAAATCTAGAAAGAAGTCACTTAACCATCTCGCCATTCACCACATGGGGATATCCGGCGTTTTTCCCAACTAGGGCTGATATCTCACAGCCGAAATGGGGATTGTAGGGTTTGTTCTCCAAACTAGGAGATGCTTGTTACGTGAGAAATGTTCATGCCAAAAAAGTGCGAATAATAGAAGAGCTCCTTCCTTTTTGTATTTTCCCATTCACAAAAGCCCATGACTTTTGACAAGGAGATGCTTTGATAAATATAAGTCACTTATGAACTTTCACTATGCCAAATAAAAGTGACTTTTTATAAAATGATGTTTTAAATATTTCATAAGTCCATAAATAACATTTCCACATACTCACTTTATAAAGTTGATTTAATTAATTATTTAATATCCCCCCATTTTAAATATAATTTAAGACTTGGGCAATATTAAATAATTAAATTACTTCATCCCAAATTTGGGGACATTACAGTCCGCCTTGCGTGGTCAACTGGAACATTGTGAACTTGACTTCGATTATGGTTTACATGTTGGCATGCGTCATTGTGATGGTGTCTTCATGCTGAATCGTGATTTGAATACTTTTGATTACTCCTCTGAAGATTGCACCGGTTTTGTGGAAGTTGTCCGAAGCGAGGCAAAGCAAGGCCCGATTGAAGTCTGCGAGAATTGATCGCCATGTCCGCCTTGCGTGGTCAACTGGAACATTGTGAACTTGACTTCAATTATAGTTTACATGTTGGCATGCGTCATTGTGTTGGTGTCTTCATGCTGAATCGTGATCTGAACATTGATCGCTGACGGTGGGTCCGCCTTGTGTGGTCAACTGGAACATTGTGAACTTGACTTCGATTATGGTTTACATGTTGGCATGCGTCATTGTGATGGTGTCTTCATGCTGAATCGTGATTTGAATACTTTTGATTGCTCCTCTTAAGATTGCACCGGTTTTGTGGAAGCTGTCCGAAGCGAGGCAAAGCAAGGCCCGGTTGAAGTCTGCGAGAATTGATCGCCATGTCCCACGCCTTAGAGTGGATTAGAACCTTCTTATCCCTACAACCATTTTAAATTCAGTTCATTTTTGGTTAGTATTAGGAAATTTGCACTTACCCGACAAATCATTCGAACTACATGAAAGCCCTTAATCTGCTGTCTGTTGCATGCTGCCGAACAATTGTGTAAGTCCCCTTGAAATACCAGCAAAAACACATCGAGCCAACTGAGGGTATTCTATTGCACTAAAGGAACCTTGGAGTTGAACGCACGAACTTTCTCGCAATCTTAGCGTGCTGGATACTTTGATCAAGAGAGAATAGGGTAGCCGTTGGTGAACTTTATTCTATGTTGGTGCGGTCACGAAAATCACATCAACAGTTGTGAAGGCCGTTTTGTGCTGATCGCTTGAATTAACTTCAATTTGATTGTAACCGGAGAACCTGTCCAACATGGAGAGCATTTTGGATTCGGTCACGTTTTGTAGGACTTGGTCCATCAGTGGAAGAGGATAATTGTCTTTGAGTGACCGCTGGTTTAGATTTCTAAAATCCACACAAATATGGATTTCGCCATTCTTCTTACGAACAAGAACAATATTTGCTATCCATGTTGAATGGTGGATAGGGAATATTATTCGGGCGTTGAGCTTTTTTGAACTTCCGCAAGGATCGTTCCATAAATCTTTGGGTTGTACTGCCTTTGCTTTTGTTTGTAAGGAAAGGCTCCAACTTTGAGAGGAATATTGTGTTGCACCTCTTTAGGCCGAAAGGATTTCAGATCTTCATATGCATATGCTAAGACATCCATATATTCTTGTAACAACTGGGCAAACTGTTTCCTTTCTTCGGCCGTGCAACACTTACTGATGTTCACCATCTTAGGATTTGCTTCAGTTCCTAAGTTGATCTGTTCCACTTCATTAGATGAATCAGAATCTAAGAGTTGCTTCTTGACATAGCGATCATGCTTATCAAAAAGTTTCTCCATAGATACTAATCCCTTGGGAATTTTATTTCCTTTGAGTTGCAAGTATTCTTCACCCGTAACGGGATCCATATCAGACATAGATTCTCAATGCAGAGAATCACTTCCTTCGAAGTACAGTTCATCGAAATTCTCTGCTTTCTCTAGAAAGGCAACAATTTGATGATCATCATTGAAAATCTGCTAGTTCTCTGAATTATCAGGGACACTTGGGCGGAAAACCAATTCAATGGTGTAGGTGGAACCTTGAAAGTCTTTATGCGATATCAAGAGCGTGGCTGAAACTGCTAAGGAATTGGCTCTGGTATTATATTCTCTTGGAACTACAGATATATCAAAAACCTCAAATTCCTCAATAGAATCCAAAACAAGATTACGATAATGCCCGAGTCTGTCATTTTTCGTTTGATACAAATTTCTTACCTGACATACTATTAATTCGGCATCACCTTGTGCATGGAGATTTTTTATACCCTTCTTCAGTGCAACTTGCATTCCTAATAACAAAGCTTCATATTCGGTAGTGTTATTAGTGTTATCAAATTGTAACTTGACAGAGAAAGGGAAAAACTTTACTGTAGGGGAAATGAAAACCATTCCTGCTTCGGAACTAGTGGAAGAGCAACTGCCATCAAACTCGAGTAACCAAATGCCATTTGGGTCACCAAGGCTGACAGTATCAAAGTCTGAAGATTCATGATCAGAGATAGATAAATCACTTGATGAAGATTTATTTGAAGTTGAGGAAGCATCATCACTCTCCAACTCATGTCTGGTCGAGGATTCACCAACCTCTTCTGTTTGCAGATAGTAAGTTCCCACGCCTGAAGACTCAAACAGGATTTGAGCTCTTGGGTCATCTAATTGGGTTATTGAAAACTTTGACTCCTTTTTAGGAATCAATTTTTGCATCACACCTTTGACCGGTATTCTGGCTTCAGACATGTCCATACTTAGTTCTCCGACATCTTTACAGAAATTGCGTTCGAGGAGAATTCTGTAAGATGTTGGTACATTGGCTACAAGAACTGTCATTTTTATCTTCTTCTCTGGGTACGCAACAAATGCATACTGCGCATCTTTGATCTGGCCGATCAAAGGCACGTGTTTGTTCTCCATGGAGAAACAATGGCTGAAAGTTTTGGTCAGATCCAATTCTAAAGCAGTAGCTACCTTGGCGGGCATCACATTGTTAGATGCACCAAAATCTATAACACAGTTACTTAGCTTAAAGCCATTGACAAGTAGGGAGATGAAAAACGGATCAATGCGTCCGGAGGTTGTTGGAGGGTTGGACACAAGGTTACTCTGTGGCGTTTTGGGCTTAGGAGTAATAGGAACATCAGGAGGTGTATCCTGACTTGGGGTAATTCCTTTGTCATTGACGAACTTGACAAGCTTGTCAAATTGGTTGGGGTTGGCTTTGATGTACTCAGCCTCAGAGATCTGGACCTTGGTTTTCTTGGCATGGTCAATAATGTCAAAAGCCTGGAAAGAATTTTGTAAGCTGGAAGTCGTAACTTCACTGATTGGTTTAACGAAAGGCACATTGGTCTTTGGAACGGGAGGATTAGCTTTAGGAATGACAGGAGTTGACGAAGAGGGACGAGGTGCACTTACTTGTGGGTTCGCTGCTTTTTTGAGTTGCCAAGGGAGAGGAGATCCTCTTTTGGCAATTGTAACTGGTGGCTTCTCCTTTGTTGGTGGCGCAACAACTTGAGCTTTATCAAGCTGATTCTGTTGGTGCCGCGTAAAAACAACATAAGTATCCGTCACTAAGTCATCTTCATCATCTTCGTCTGCCATTTGCAAGTAGCTAATCTTGGAGTCGCCAGCCGATTCAATTTCTTCTTCTTGGAAGAGATCGACATTTTCTTCTTCAGGGTAATCTTGCTGTGCATAATTGTCTTGTTTAGCCTCGTAGTATCCCGCGGCGTTATTAGCGGGTGGGTCCTCCAGAGCAAGCCTTCCTAGGGGTGCTGGGAGATGATTCTGATTTTTGTTGCCAAGATAATTAGGAAAAGTCCTCCTTGGGACGTCCTTGTAGTTGCTACTATTGTTGTTGGAAACTTGCTTCTTCAGAGACAAGATTTCATTTTCCAACCTTTGGACCATGGGATCCGTAAAGTTGGAACTGGCACTGGGAGCATTAACATTAGATGCTGAAGACCCTGAGGCTTGCATCCTTTTGTTGGTGTTGGTGCTCATCCTTATTTCTCTAGCAAGGATCATATCGTCTTCAAGGCTGGTAGCTAATTGCTGAGTTGCTTCAACGTTGGCAAGATTTTCCTTGCGTAAGTAGAAACTTACCTTGGGGAGTTGCGTGTTGATGAAGAAGCACTTCAGGTTATGATCCGTCGGTCTTGCATCATTCGGGATCTGCGTCACCAGCTTGTTGAACTTAGCTACGAACTCGTGCATGGGTTTGTGAGCTTCTTTCCGCATGGTTGTGTATTACATATTTAAAACATCCCCAACAATGGAACCAATTTGTTGGCGATTGGAGTTGTATGTCCCAAATCCCTAAAGTTGAATCCTTTCTCAAATGCTAGGGGTGTCAAATTTGGAAAGAAGACCACACACTTATGATCGAGTTTTGGATAGTTGAGGACCAATTGTTTAGATGGGTAAGACTACCTTTACTTTTGGATTTGCTAGATCAAGGGGACTTCCCTAAGGTGCTGCAATTGATTATCACTGTAGGAACTAGACAATCATCCTGATACAAACCATATCCATTGCAAGCACCTAATTAAGAAGATGAATTGCCACATTAACTGTTTGAAATGCATTTAATGGTATCCCCTAATGTTGTTTTATACATCCAAATATGGTATTAAGTAGGACTGATTTTCAACGTAGGATTGAATGATGTTTATGATTGATTGTTTTGGGTGTGTTGGGATGATGGAGAGGTGGAGCCCTAGGAAAATGGATACCTATATCCAACTAGGAAACAAAGTCATGGACTTTATGCAAAAACAAGTAATAATTGGAAACATTTAATAATATTTTAATGAAAATGTTATAGAAGATTATATCTTTCCAAGGGCATGCATAAGCCAGGTTCTATACAAACACAATATCAGATAATTGAAATAGCAAAACATTGCATAAATCTAACTTAGTAATCCACAAACATATACTTGCATTTCCTTGTTAATTCATTCTTGGTTTCTTCCTCCTTTTTGGATGGAAAATTCTTTGACTGCATGATCCCTTTCTAAAAAGGTTTTTTGAAGTACGAGGTTTTTACTAGAATTTTCTCTTAGGTACTAAAGTCTCTAATGTGAGTGCCCTCTTAATTGCCTCTTGTAAAGGTGTTTCAAAAGATGTTATGTTCCCTTTCATAGAGTAGCCAAAAGTGACCTTTTAACCTATTTAATTACCGTATGCTAATTTCGGGTTTTGTTAGGCAATAAATTAATTAATAAAGTAAAGTTGTCCAATAAAGTAAAATTTTGGATGACTTTATTTTAATTAATTCATTTAAGTGACTTAGTGATTTTAAAGGTAAATATTATGAAGTCACTTTATAAAGTACTTTAATGATATATTTTGAGTGGGAAATTAAAAGAACCTTCGGGAAAGTTCTATGGGAAATTATAAAAAGGTGAATTGAGAACTCAGTTGGATATGCTTGCTTTTTATTTCTCTATTGCAGAGTTTGAGTTTCTTGTTTGAGCAAACCTTAGGACAAAACCATAAGGGAATTGGTTTTGGTGGCGAGAGATCTACTATGATGAACCGTGCTCACTGCTGATTTGATTTCACTTCGTTTAAAGGACTGATTTTTGGTTTGTAATCTGTTGTTTCTTGTTTTTTTTTGTTTTTGTGGTTTGATGCCAATGATTCAATAATTTCCTTACAACCATATGCATATAGAGAACTCAAATTAAACTAAACTTAGAATGATAACTTCAAAGGAACTCAATACACTAGTTAAGAGACTTCCTTCATTACAATAGAGTGCTAAAATTATATATCTTTCATACATTTCGGAATGAGACACCATTTACAACTAAAGACAAACTTGCAGCCAAAATACACTGTGAACAGTGCTTGCTACAGTACCCGCGCCCACCAAAATGCTCATACAAATTAAATGACAAACTTTCCCTACCGATTTCTTGATGAAAAAGCTTCTAAATAAGAGGGCGCCCCTTTTAGGAAAGAAAGCAGCAACAATATGAAGGCGTTTTTCTTACTAGAAGATGTAGAAACCCTCACATGATGGCGGCTGGCTGTAGGTGGTCAAAATCAGCTCCAGCAATCTTCAAAAAGCAAGCCACGACCTCAAAAACGTGAATGGAACCTCTAACAGTGATTTCCCTTGCAATGGATGACTTCTAACCCTTGAAAACAGCAAGATATGGCTCCCACGAATCAAGCAAAACTCAGACCTGCACTTTAAAGTGGTCTTTCACACTCTCAAGATGCATAAATTTGAAGAAACGAAGCCCCAACCAAGCCTCCCCACTGCTGAAAGTAGAAACCCTAGTTTTCTCCTTCCACACTCTCCACACTTCAAGCTTCAAACAAGACAAATAACTCATGCATGAAGAAGTTCGAACTTCTCAAGCTCCTTTTATAAATTTAACTTGAAAAACACTATTCATTAAAAAGTTACTATTCCCTTAAGTTGTTACTTTTCCACTTTAGTGATGAATAGTAATAGCAAAATAAAATTCAACCCCTTGAACTAATAGGCACATGGCCCCCAAAGTCTGGAAAGGTGAAACGATGATGAAGATCAATATTTCGAGCTCCCGTAACACGCCAACGCGCAATTCCACCATGTCACCAAACTCCAGATACCAAATAAACAAATTTCCGACCAGGTGCCCGGACAGGTGACCCTCTAACCAGAACCCTTAGCCTACGAGGGTCGATGTAATAGGCTAAACCACTGATTCACGGACGATCAATTAGAAGGGGACATTACAGTCCGCCCTCCCTGAAATTGCTTGTCCCCAAGCAATCTCAATTTTGGATGCTGAAGGATGTCCTCGCTCTCCCATGTTGCGTCCTCAATTGGCAAGTGCTTCCATTTAATCAGATATTCCCTGATGACCCGTCTCCGCAACTGTCTCTCACGGACATCCAAGATGGCTTCGGGCACCAGAATCAATTTCCCCTCGTCATCTAGGGGTGGTAGACCTGTCGATGGAACCACACGATGTCCTAATGCCTTCTTGAGGCGCGATACATGGAATACATTGTGCACCTTGCTTTCTGTCGGTAGTTCCAACTCATAGGCCACTTCGCCAACCCGTCTGATGATTCTAAAGGGTCCACAGTACTTGGGCTTCAATTTCTCTGCACCACTCTTCTTGAGAGTAGACTGGCGATAGGGCTGCAGCATCAAATACACCATGTCCCCAACTTCAAAAGTTCGCTCCACTCTTCAATCCTCAGCAACCTTCAGCAAACTCTACTCCTCAGTAAAAATTCGAATTCCTTCAAGCTTCAGCAAATACTCAATCTTCAGCAACTTACTCAAAGCAAGTCGACTTCTCCAGCTATGAAAAATAAGTGAGAAATTTCTTCATTTTATAGCTCAAAATCGAATTCTAGAAGGAGCCAATTTTAGCCAGTGCATTTAATTTCCACTACTCCATTTCAAAAATTTGAATTCTCCCTCTCTGGTATTTCTGACACTTGTCTCTCGACGTCCAGGAATCTTATTCTTCTAGAAACTTGACTTTGACTGGCATCTTTGAATTTATTTTTGAAAAATTTAATTTAAATCCATCTTTTTAATTCACCAGCCGGGGCTCTGTCATTTGAATTCGAATTTAACTCTTCATCATCTCTGGAGAATTCATCTTTGAAGAATTCAATCAAAATCATCTAGGCAACTCATCCCGATTTCATCATTCGGAGAAATTCATTTTGAAAAGTGATTTTATTCAAATTTGCCTTAGAAAATTTTAAATTCTCCCTTAGGAAAATTCACAATTTGAGCACTGATTAAATTCTTCACTGAAAATGTGTTGGTGAAGTGCGGAAGACTTGGAAATCCATCTATCATCGCAAATGTTCAGTACCCAGAAGAAAATTTTCTCCAGAATGCTTCGAATCCATGGGTACCCAACGAACGGGTTCATTTAATTTTTGAATTTTGAACCTTAGAAAATATTATTATATCAAATTTAAATCCATTCTTCGCCTGTGATCATCCCGTGTTGCTCTGACTTGAGGAATTTGAGTTCATCTACATTATCATTCATCTCTGACTTCATCCCTGAAAAATTTTCCGGTGTCTCACAAAAAATTTCACCACCTTGAGCTCTAGGCGTATTTTCTAAGGGAGAGAATATTTAGAAAATATTTAAATCATCTTGCACTCTGAGAATTTTCCTTAGAAAATTTTGGTTCATCTGCTAGTGTTGGAAATTTTATCAACTTCATTTAGAAAATTTTTATTCATGCCTAGCACACTTTTATTTCCCACTCACCACTTGCATTTTACTTCACACTTGCAAGGCAATGTTATTTAAAATTCTAACGCCTTAGAAATATTTCATTTTTCTTCACTCAACATATTAGGCGCATATTACTTGGCATTTTATTTCCACCACCTCGGAGTATTTTCTAACACTTTATAACTCTCATCATCCTTGGCGCCTATCACTTAGAAGAAATTTGAAACCACGCCTTAGCATTTTATTTCTACCACCTCACACGCCTTAGGAAATTCTCCAACACCCACCACCTTGGGCGCATTTAGGACTTGAAGGAGGATAACGCCTAGCATTCACCACCTTTCACCACGCCTTGGCAATATTTTTCACCTTATTTACCACCTCCACTCACCTTTTACCATCCTAACTTGGGCGCATTTAGACATGCAAGAGGCATGACCTTTCAACTTCACTTTTTTGTCTTCACTTGAGCTTGTTTGGGCGCATTTAGGAGGGTGAGGAGGACGAAAACTTTGACTTGTTGACCCACTTCTTCCTTGGGCGCATTTGGACATAGCTGATGGATAACAACACCTTTGAGTGACTCTTCACCTCCCCGTTTTTGTCTTGACATGCATGTATTTGGGCGCATTTTGCCTAGGGAAGAGGATGAAAATCGTTGACTTTGCTTTGACCACTCACAACTTGGGCGCATTTTACCCCCTGAGAAGGATGAACTTGCAATTTGGGCGCATTTTGAAGGTGGTGGCGGATATCTACACTTAGAAAAATTTTCAACTTTTTTCCTCTTCAAGTTGGGTGCATTTTGAAGGTGGTGGCGGATATCTACACTTAGAAAAATTTTCAACTTTTTTCCTCTTCAAGTTGGGCGCATTTTGAAGGTGGTGGCGGATATCTACACTTAGAAAAAATTTCAACTTTTTTCCTCTTCAAGTTGGGCGCACTTCTCCATGCCTACAGGATAAACGTGTTGACCTTTCTTTGACTTTCTTCTCCTTGGGCGCATTTAGACCCTGATGAAGGACGAGCTTCATTCTCAAAATTTTTCCATGCCTCCTTATTCACCTGGGCGCATTTTGCCATGTCTACTGGATGAAGTTCCAGACTTAGAACTTTTTCATCGTTTTTCGCCAGTATTCCATGCCCTGCTATTTATAGTAAGTCCTCTCAATTTTGTACCTCTGATGCTTGGAACGACTTGAAATTTTGCACACTGCATCCTTATGACCTCGTTGTTCTGTCGACACTGCCATTTTTAGTCACCCTGCTATTTTTAGCCCATTTCTGAAGGTGGTTTACTATAAATAGTAACCTCTTGTTTCTGATAGCTCCATTGCTCCGATCGACTTGAAATTTGAATGAGGCGCTCCTCACCACGTGACCTTACTGCTGACACTGACGCATGCACTCAATTTACTATTTTTAGCCAGTTTCCAAATTGACTTACTATAAATAGTAAGTGCTCCGTTCGACTTGAAATTTCACCAGCAGATAGCCTGAAGGATGCTGATCGCGATGGTTTACATTGGTTTTCAAAAATTTTGACTTTTGACTCCTCTTTTTGGGTCCCGAAGCTGGAAACCCTAATTCGCTCTGCATGCGTATCAAAAGATCTCTGTTTGCTCTCGTTTCTGTGGCCTTTGCGATCATTTCATTGATTGAAGCTGGCGGGAGGAGCTGACTCACAAGACACACACGCTAAAATAGCAAAGTTCCCTTCTGCCCGGCCCGAAGTATCTTAGTTTTTTAAGCCCGCACCATCGCGAAGCTCGAAAAACCATCCCGGGGAATCATCGACATGCAAAAGAAACCGACATCTGGAAAGGCTAAAGGAAATAGCTACTCGGAGAAAAGCGGGTCCCCGAAAGTGGTGATATAGTTTGCATGTTATATCATCGCTGAAGGTCTCGAAACCGAAGAAGGAATATGCCAACTTATCTGAAAACTTCTGCATCGAGCCACAGAGGAGGGTATTTGTCGGGAAGGCTGCTTCAAAATAGTAAGTTATCCGTTTAAGCTCAAATTTTGCATCTGATAGCGATGCGCTCACGGGTATCTTAGATGGTATTTGTCGGAAAACTCAAAATCTTTGTGTCCCCGAATTTCACACACTTACTAAAATAAATGCAAAGTCTGGAATCGGATGAAGTGCGTTGAGGAGCTGGCGGGAAGCATCGCCGGCGGCTTGATGTTAGTCTTTATTTTCAATTTACTCACTTTATTTGCCCTTGGATTGACCAGAAACGATGAAACCCTAATTTTCAGACTCGGTCAGTTTCACACTTAAACTCACTAACGGGCGCAACCCCCGAAAAGCGGACATAAGAAAAGAGACAGAGCGAGAGAGAGAGAGAAAACCCAAGCCAAAAGACTGGAATGGAGCAAAAATTAGGGGGTCCCCATCTTGAATGGGGCGATGTGTGAAAAGGTCACAACACTACCTTTGTAAATGATGAGGTCATTTACAATTGAATATCTGCTGTCCTGTACTGAACCCTCAACGATGCCGGAAGCCCATGAGTCTTTGGCATATTCTACAGAAATTAGGTGCTTCCAATTCTCTGCAATCTCGACCATAGAGTTTAAGTGCGGACGACGTGACAAGGCATCAACCACAATGTTCTGAGTCCCTTTGACATAAACGATGTCAAAGTCATATGATTGCAACTTATTGACCCACTTCTGCTGACGATCATTAAGATCTCGCTGCCCGAGGAAATGCTTCAAGCTATTATGATCGATCTTAATGCAAAATTTGCTGCCTACGAGGTACTGCCTGAATTTGGCCAATGCATGCATGATGGCCAACATTTCCTTGTAATAAATACTGTAGCCCCTCTCTGGCCCTCTTAATTTCCGGCTCTCAAAAGCTATTGGATGCTTGTCCTGCATGAGAACTGCGCCAATCCCTTCAGCCGAGGCATCACACTGTAGCTCGAAGGGTTTAGTGAAGTCTGGTAAGGCCAAGACAGGACAAGAGGTCATCAACTGCTTAAACTTCTCAAAACACTCCTGCGCCTCAGGAGTCCAAATAAATGCCCCTTTCTTTGTCAGGTCCGTAAGTGGTGCTGCATGATGTGAATAGCCACTGACAAATCGGCGGTAGAAGCCACATAAACCCAAAAATCCTCGAAGATGGGTAAGATTCTCGGGCGTCGGCCATTCTACAATAGCCCTGACCTTGTCTGGATCCATGCGCACACCCTCTGCACTGATAATGTGGCCCAAATATAGCAGTTCAGTCATTCCCAGGTCACATTTTGATTCCTTTGCATACAAAGACTCGCTGGCCAAAATGCCCAGTACTATATCTAGATGTGCGATATGCTCAGCCCAAGTCTTGCTATATACTAAGATGTCATCAAAGAAAACAAGTACGAACTTCCTCAGTTGCGACTGGAAGATCCTATTCATAGTGGACTGGAACGTAGCAGGTGCATTGGTTAGCCCAAACGGCATAACCATAAACTCAAAGTGCCCACAATGGCAACGAAAAGCTGTCTTTTCAATGTCCTGTTCCCGCACGCGAATCTGATGATACCCTGACCTCAAGTCTATTTTTGTGAAATAACGTGCACCATGCAGCTCGTCTATCAGCTCATCAATTCGGGGAATGGGATACCTATTTTTGATGGTTCTTTTATTCAGCAACCTGTAATCAATGCACATGCGCAAGGTACCATCCTTTTTCTTTACTAGGACCACGGATGAGGCAAATGGTGATTTGCTGGGCCTGATCTGTCCCATAGCGAGCAGCTCCTTAATAGTCTTCTCTATTTCATCCTTAAGCCGCTTAGGATGCCTGTAAGGAGTGACAATCACTGGCTTAGCGCCCTCCTCCAACTCGATGATGTGCTCAATGCCACGATCTGGCGGTCTACCAGGTGGAATCTCGCTGAACACCTTAGCGTGTTTGATCCTTAACTCTTGTATGTCTGGGTGATAAACTGGGGTTTGCTGCTCCTCTTGAGATGGCATTAACATACACTCAGCTGCCCACTCGATCATGTCATGTCGCATGAGTCTCTCCATTCTATTGAGAGATATCGTTCTGAAATTGCTATCTTGGATGGCTTTCAGCACATGATTCCTTCCGTCCACCCTAAATCTCATCTCCATATCCTGAAGGTTAAGGGTAAACTCTCCAATGTCGTGAAGCCATTTCATCCCTAGGACCATGTCAGTATCTCCCATGTTCACCACGTAGAAATCTGCCTTAAAGTTGTAGTTGTTTAGTCGCATGGGAAGATTTGGAATCATTCTGTCACAATTAAGAGTGTAGCCATCAGCGACCTTCACTCTTATGCCATCAAATTCTTCCGTTTGAATTCCACGCCTTTCAACCAGCCTTGCATCAATGAAGTTATGCGTGGCACCTGTATCTAATAGGGTGATAATCTTTTTCCCAGCTAAGACCCCTCGCATTCGGAAAGAGCCCTCTCGCTGTATGCTTGTGAGGCGCGCTTCTTGAAGCTTTACTTCCTCCTCTGTTTCAGTACAGTTTTCGCCCTCATTCTCAGATTTTTCTCCCTCGGACTCCCCCTGCTCAGTGTGCTGGTCCGATTTATCTGATTCAGAATCCTCATAGTAAGCCCACATTATTCGGTTAGCCTTCCCCTGAAATATTCCGAGCCAAATTTTTTCGTTTTTCAGTTAACAGATTACAAAGCAGTCCACCCGTTAAGGTTAGAGGAGAAACCCAAAACGTGCAAGAAAGCAACTCTAACCAGAATGGCGCCGACGATGGCGAGCATTGGTCAGAGGATCTAAATTGAACTGCTTATGCTGTAACTCTAACCAGAATGGCGCCGATGATGGCGAGCATTGGTCAGAGGGTCTTCTATTCTAAATGCAGAAAGAACTCAACGTCAAGTATGTGCTACCCAATCCAATGCGGAGTGAGGGGCGACCATATGACGGAGTGATTACAACAACACAACTTTGAAAGAGAAATGCTGAAGCTGAAAAACACTCAACACCCAGAATGTGCTTGCTGACCCAAGATGGGAGAGTAGCTACCATAGGATGGAGTTATGACTATCTTAACTAATACTGAAGATAAGAATGCGTATTACAAATCGAGACAAAGCAATTTTAAGAACACTGGTCAGTACTACTGCCAGTTTACAAAGATTATTATTGCCTGCAATGTCAAGATATCAGATACTTATCAAATAGTACATTCAATAATGAATCAGCTACAATCCTTAAGTGATCACAGTGTCCAAACCACCAATCAGGAAAGCAGATTTCTGTATACTGTTTTTTGACAGATCTGCACTTTAAAGAGAGTAACCAGCAACTTACAAATTCAAGGTAATGTTCATAACTTGCTCAATAATCATCCGATTAACACGAAACAGGATGCAAAATGCCCTAGCAATGATGGCGACTCAACAAAGACTCTAAAAACAGATCAAACTATCCCCAATGATTAATGCACGAATTCCAAGAAGGCTGAAAGGTACGGCCCAGCTGAAGAATTCGACTTGGCATTAAAAATTAAATACAACACATTAAAATCTGAGATTTGAGACAAACATTCGCCTCCCCTAAACACAACTATAAATGCAATACCCAGAACTACTATTTTTGTATTTTTTGATAGATGAATAAAAACATGAAACTGCTGTCTACAACAATGCAAAATGCTGAAACACTAATATGCCAATCTGATTTAACTATGCAATGAGCTGAGAACAAAACACAAACTAAATGCAACTCACAGTACAATGATTCACCACTAGATGTTGTCTTGCAAACACGAAGTGATGCCCAAGCTAGGAGGCCTTCATTCCTCGAAGCAGTCCCAGAGCAAATCCGGCAGCATAACAGTATAGTCGTCAAAAGATCCCCAAAATGATGCACAAGACTCCTCTTTATAAGTTTCGTTTGACTTCACGAAACCCTAAAATCAGCTTTTAGGTCAAAACCTCTCATCTCCTCAATATGGCGTACTTCTCCTTTATGGCTTAGATTTGATATTTTAAATAAATATCATGCTTGATAAATTCGCCCTTCATAACCTTGCTTTGACTTTGCAATAATTAAAATATTCTTTTAATGAGGGCGCCACCCTCAAAGACCCCCTTTTTAAAACATCTTTAAGTCATTAATCTAGGCCCATGGTCAACGTTAAAATATAATATTTAAACGTGACTTTTTAATTAAATGACTTAGCTTATCCCTCCGGAGGTGCCCTGAAGCCAATACTGAGCCAAACATCTGACCAAACTGAAGTAGGAAGTCAACCGAGCTGAACTCATCTGGAAAGCTGCCAAAAATAGAATTTACTAAAAATAGTAAATTCCAAAAAGTGCTCTGAATGCCGAGATGAACATACCACTGCGAAGCCCTCTGAAAACCCAGAAGGGATCCGCCATTGAATCCACCATCTCTGAGCCAAGACCTCCTCAAAAATAGGAAACCCTAATTTTACCTTTCGACTAGCCTTCGGGTTTCCAGAAAAAAGGCCAACGGTCACATGAACGATCAGGTTTGAGAAGGGGACATTACATCCCCTTAGGCCTCAAAGGACAGTCGTGGTTTGCATCATATGGTCCTTTACAATAGAAACACAACTTTTTACGGCGCAAGTCATCGATAGTTTCTTTATCAAATGGAACTGATGATTTACCTTTAGTATCTGCTTTCTCATTCTTCTTAGGGAATGATTTTCCATCCTTGTATGAAGAGGATGCTTTAGACGACGACTTGTTTTGTGGGGCTGCGAGTTCCATGCTCCTCGCTTTCCTCATAGCCTCCTGTAGGGTAGGGGGATCAAAAGCTTTGATCCAACCTCTCAATGGTTCCAAGAGTCCTTCGATGAATAGCACTACCAATCTCCTCTCGGATATGTTGGGAACCATAACCGACAACCTTTGGAAATCACCCATATATCCCTGCAGACTCCCAACCTGCTTGAGTCTAGCTAGATCTCTGAAGTATGTCTCTGGATCTTTCCTATCAAAGCGTTCAATCAATCGGTCAATAAACTCCTGATAGGATGTAATTCGATCATGCTGTAGGGTCACCAACCCGTGGTACCACCAATCATGGGCTGCTACCTCTAAATGCAGTGTAGCATACTTAATTGCATCGGCCTCTGCCATACGCCGAAGGTTCAAGAAGGTATCCAATTTATGGACCCAAGACTGTGATGTAACCGTCCCACTGCCATCGAATGTGGGTAATGTGAGTTTGCTGGTGGCATGCTTGAGATCGTTGTGTTGATCCCTGTTTTGTCCTCTTGGTCTCCGGGTCGGTCTGTCACGGTAATACTCTCTTCTTTGACTCAAGAATCTGTCGAAGCTTAGACGTTCTTTCACTTGAGGTGCCAATAATTCCCATTCATCATTAGCGGCCATGAGTGTATCTGCAAACATTTCCTCTCTTTCTTCTTCTGCGTTACCGTCTTTTGATTCAGCTCTCAAGAAGGTAGGACGAGAGCGCCTATCAGCTGTACGCGAGGGTGCCCTGGGTGCCCTCCGAGACCCTGCTACACTCCTGTCATCATCTTGATCTTGTGGCTGCCTCCTAGGAAAATTCATCTGTTGTAGAGTATTTGTAAGCTGCTGTAATACCCCAGCTACCTCTCGCTGTCCGGTTCGTAAATCTCTGAAAGTTTCTCTTACTTCTCTATCTTCATTGTTTTCCTCATTTCTTCTTTCGTTTCTTGGTGGCCCCTCTTCTTCC
>VDFB02330233.1:0-12117 GCA_007258455.2 Sequoia sempervirens
TATCTTGTTTTGGGAATCCTCGAGCCTTAGCATTGGTATTTGCCTTGGAATACCAACAAAGGCTTGGAGGTGAACCAATGGCAAAGGCGATGTTTTACCAGGTCTACAATTTTTTCACATAATCGGGTTAGATTAGCTCACCATCCGCGGTGCATCACCGGTTCAATGTATGATAAAATCCGAGACATAATGGGTAATGTTAGGTTCTCTCTTAGCTATCCAACAAATGTAATTTTTCACTTTTTGACAATGTTAAGCCTTTCATCCATAATTTATTTTGTTTGTATGTCTCTTTTTTGCCAAAAAGTAGTGTTTGTTGTTTTTTTCATTATAAATTAACCGCTCATCAAAATTTCAAATAAATTATATTTTTAGAAACTAGACTCCATTCTACAAAAAAAAAATTAAAAAAAAAATCAATTACTTTCCAAAATTTGTAGGGGGAGCATAGCAAAAATTATGCTTTTCAGGAAGTGCCCACTTAGAAAATTAGTAAAAAATCAAATATTCATTAAAAAATTATCAGAAAAATCATGCATCAACTAGATATTGTTAGCTAACTTCTAACTGCAGCGATTTTAAAAATACTACAAAAAAGTTCACCGTGCTAGGGTCGTACAAGAGTTGCTATGTTATGTTTTTCTGACAAAAACAACACCAATTTGTGTACACTCTTTTGAACCCCTTAATCTCAACCATTTTCAAAATAAATTAGTAGTTTAGAAAGTAGACTCGAAGCACTTCGATCCTTGTTTTTGTTCCATCTCAAAATTTTGAGTGTAACTATCCTCAATTTCACGTCCAAGGTTAGTATTTCCCGATTTCAGAAGGAAAAAAAAAGTGGCCACTTAAGCCCCCTTTTTGGCAACCATCTTGGTGCACTTACCCTGGTAGGATAGCTTTCTCTAACAAAGATAAGTGATCCAAATTTATAATTGATAGGATCCTCCATATGCAGGATAACTTCCTATTGATATATTCGGCTTGATCTTGTGAAATATTATATTTTAATGTTTCTTCAAGAGGTGTTGATGATTCACAACCCATGTAAAAGTCTTCCTCATTATTCATTTTTGATATGCATGCACAAGATGTTTCAGATTCACAACTTACGTATAAGTCCTCTTCATGATCCATTTATGATATTCCTATATAGGATGTTTCTGATTCACAACTTACGTATAAGTCTTCTTCATGATCCATTTCTGATATGTCTCTCAATTTTGTTGTCTTGATCTTGTGTAAAGATTTTAAGAGTAGGAGACTCTTGTTCCTTGGTAATGATATTAAGAGTATGAGACTCTTGTTTCAGAGGAAGATCATCTACATGTCCATTAGGAGTAAGCATCTCATGGGTAGATGTATGTGTGCTTGGTGTATGGATTTGTTCTTCTTTTGGAAAACATTGGATGTCTTGGAAGATATCCACCAAGTCATTATAGTATTTTGATGCTAGGGATTCTTGATCTTGACTTTTTGTGGAATTATCTTCAATATGCTTTCGTCCATGCTCTTGACATGAATCAATTTCAAAGAAGGGATTTCTTGTAAAGGATCCTTGGATTTCCTCGAAATGTGGACATATGGGTGATAGCTCTTGGCTTAGATTTTCTGCATTGGGTATAAGTATTGGATTAAGAGCCTTTTGATCATCAATATATACTGCCATGAGGTTAGATTATATCAATATATCTTGGATTGGATCATTGCTAAACTGTGGTGATTGATTTTGATCATGCTTTACGAAAGAGTCTTGATGCATGTCTTCTTGCTCATTGGATGATGTAGAGATATCTTCAATGTGATCAGTGGTAGATAGCTCTTGATCATTGTTTTCAACATTTGAGATATTGTTAATGTTTTCAACCATGAGATCAAATGATAAGATTTATTGAATTGGATCATTGTCAGACTTTGGTGATTGATTTTGATCATGCTTTGGGAAAGAGTCTTGATGTATGTCTTCTTGCTCACTAGGAGATGTAAAGACATCTTCAATGTGATTAGTGGTAGATAGATCTTGATCATTGTTGTCAAGTTTTGAGGTTGATACATTGTCAATTTTATCATTAGTAGTTGAACCTTGAATGTTTTCTTCAATAGCTATTTCTCTTTGATCAATAAGGTCTTGGATGATATTTTTGAGTTTAACACATTTTGATGCATCATGACCTTTATCTCCATGGTATTTACAATAGGCCTTGTCATTGTACCCTGAGAATTTTATGATAGGTTTACCACTTCATGATGGTTTTGAAAGTGTGATAAGTTTAGCATTGACTAATGTGTTTAACACCCCCTCAATTGGCTCCCCTAAAGGAGTGTATTTACGTTTAGTAGTGTGGTTGGATTGTGAGGCTTGTGGTGGAGATGAACTTTGCATTTGAGATGGAATTTCTTGTTGGTTTTGAGATTGATGATCTTGATCATGTTTTAGTTGATGATTTTGATGTGGTTATTGCTGATTTGGGGGTTGATATTGTTGATGGAATTGATTTTGATTTTGTGACCATTGATGTTGTTGATTCACTTGATGTTGTGGAAATAAACCTTCTTGTTGATATGAATCAATGTTTTGATGATATTGGAATTGTTAGTGATGTGGATATTGAGGCGTTTATGGAATGATGTTTTTTGTTGTTGATATGCAATGTCTTGGCGTTGAACATGTTGATGATGCGTCGTATTTTGATTTCGTTCAAGTGCATCAACCATTTTCTCAAGTGAATTTAGGGTGATTTGATGTTGTAGTTTTTATCCTTGATGATGATTTTGAAACCCTTGATTAGAGCAATTTTGATATGGATGAGGATTTTGATTGAAATTTTCCATGTGACAAGAAGCTCCAAAACCTTGGTTAGGGGAATCGATAGTTGATATATTTTTAACATTTGTAGTATATGATGATCCCATGGGTGTATAGAGTGGAACTGGATTTGGGTGATGGATTGATATTGACATGTTTGAGATTTTGTTTCTTGGTGAAATGATGTGTGTAAACCTTTTGGTCAAAGGTTGTTGATGGTTTTCTATGGATTGTAATGCTTAAGACCCTAAAGTATGAGTGACGTTTGGTGGATGTTTTTGAGATGATGCTAATCTTGGGACTCAAAGTGTAGCAAACTTGGACCAATATTTTACTTTGTTTCTCTAGAGGATATGTTTGGAGATCTACTTGAACTAGCCTTGAGGTGCAAGAAAATATTAATATCTTAGAAATCAAGAGCAAGGGAATAATCCAAGTTGTGTTTTGATTTTGAATCCTAGAACTAGGTTGATGTGTTTGATTTTTGCAAATGGAGATGGAATGATGCATATATGATGTGTTTTATAGGTCTGACTATTTTATTCTTAAAAGATGCAAGATTAACTTGTTTTGGACCAGTCTCTAATTTGCACCAGAAAATAGGGCAAGAGCAACAATCCTTTAGATCAATAGCGGTTGGTATTTGTTACCAATTTTGGTGGATTATGGTATTGCTATCAGGATTCAACCGTGTAGTTTCGAGTCAAACTCATTGACCCATGTTTCATGAGTAGTGGTTCAATAAGAACCCATCTCTCATGATATCGAATGGTCCACTTAGCACTCATTGCATCTAGGTGATGCTCACAGAGAGTGAAGCAGTCCGTCCCGGAGGTCATCCCATCTTTTGCTCGACTCAAGCTGGCGCTTAACGGGGGAGTTTTCTCCAAGGTTAAGCCCGCTTGAGTTGTTACCCCATTTGCAAAACCTTCAGCAAGTGTTGTGCCTTATGAACCATTCATAATAGAGCCCCTTTAGCTCATCAATTGATAAGTAGGAGGTATTTTTCCACAGCGTGTCAAATTATGATATTGCTATCGGGGATGGATCACCCATCCCGGTACTACTCCGGCTCAAAGTAGCTTAACCGGGGGTTTTCTCCAAAGGTTAATCAGTTGATTGACCATGCGAAACCTTTGTTGTTGCCTTATTATGACCATTCATAATAGAGCCCCGCTGAAGGTTTTGAAATGAAACTCAGCGGGGATTAACCTGAAAACAACTGAAGGATGGAATCGAGAACCCGGACGATGCTTCACCTCTGTGAGCATCACCTAGATGCAATGAGTGCTAAGTGGACCATTCGATATCATGAGAGATGGGTTCTTATTGAACCACTACTCATGAAACATGGGTCAATGAGTTTGACTCGAAACTACACGGTTGAATCCTGATAGCAATATCATAATTTGACATGCTGTGGAAAAATACCTCCTACTTATCAATTGGTGGAGCTGACTAAATACTGTTATATTTGAAAGTGAAAAATACAATTGTTTCTGCATATGCTAAGTGTTGATTGTATCTGGTTTATCATTTTAAAAGTGACAGTTATGCATTGAGATGAGGAAACAGAGTTTCAAGAAATTGTTTTTCAGTGTTTCACAATCGAATGGAGTACAGGATTGAGCATACAAATAACAAAGCATTTCAATTGCTTTCTTTTATTTCATAAAGTAATTCATATTTACAGAATTTCATTTGATTGCGAGAATTCAAATGATAGTACAAATTTGCATTGAGATGCATTTTTCTTTTCAAAATGAAAAGCATAAGATTGAAATCAAATATCCACACAAGTCATGGATGTAACTATTACAGTGCATCATAAGCATCACACTACACTATGGAAGATGCATAAAAGGAACAATTACATAAGTATAAACATAATCATCATTGCCTGTTGATTGATGGCCGACGCAGAAGTGGTGCACCATTTTGTCTTCTTCGAGCTCCATCGACATGTAGGAAGGAAGAGAGGGATGTTAGAGCTCCGACTATGAATATACCTACATGAACCATCAACGATAATGTAGTATGCTACTGATCATATACTGAAACAATCAAGAGAAGTGCAGAAACATGAGCTGAAGGAGAAACATCAACATGATCATATATTGTTTTATGCTAACATCGTTTGTTTCTTTGTGCAGGTATAGGGAAAATCATGAAGCTGATTATCATTTGAAGACCAAGCATGTGGAGAAAAACGGGCTCCCACAAGGGTAGAGCTCGGCATGCTGCCCCTTATCCATTACAAGTGGGTTGAGATAGAGATTGCAATCATCATATTCATCAAGAAAGGAAATGCAACTGAAAGAGTAAAACAGAATTCATCCATCAAGCCATCAAGCCAACAGTTCATTCATAGCAGTCAAAAATGTTTCTGAAAGCTACAGGTGGATAGTTAATTTAAATCAGCTTGATTAATTCAACTGAGTACATTCATCTCAAACATTGTTGTATGGTTTATGTTCTTTTGCCATAGTATTATGAGTCATCATGTTCATGATATTATGCAAGGTTCAACAGTGTTCTTTCTCTCAATCAAGGATAGTGAATAGGCATACATAATGCCTCAATGAAGAGAATTGTTTCAAATTTTCATTTTAGAGGAGAGCAAGTGCATGGAACAGTTTTGTTAAATGGAGCATAAAAATGCATGAAGAGTGCCAGATAAGAAACAGTGATAGCATCTAATCAATGCATAAACAGTTCAGTCATTTATTAAGTGGTGAAGCAATCAACTTGCTTGTAAGTACAAAATACAGTGTTTAGGTGGGTTAGACACAATCTTTTTGGCTGATAGTGGAATGAAATAGTCCAAAGGTACATTGTTTTTAGAGTTTTTTTTCTTCATTTATCATGTATTTCAAATAGTGGTACAACAAGTAAAAAGTCATTTCCGGAATGAGAAGAGGTTATAAAGAAAATGGTATGAATCAAGGTTTGGAGTGCATCCATGAAGGGCATAATTGTGAGTGCATAGGAGACTAAAGCAAGCAACTAGTCTACAGATTCAATCAAAGAGATTTTTGTGTGTAAAGAGGGTGTGAAATAGCATGATAATGGCACCCACAAGTGCAAACAAGAGAAACATGAAGGATTTTCAAACAAATACAGATATATGGAAGAGGTTTCTACTGAAATGCTGGATGTAATTAAAGTACACAATCTCAGTCAATATATCTATATGAAGGCTTCAGTTAAACTATACAGATTTTCATCAAATACAGTTTACCCACATGGGTATTTTTATGGAGCAGCAAGATATATTCTTCCAGAAACTCATATACCCGAATGAGGGTTATCAACAGTAAGGTGAAGGAAATATGTGTTTCTCATAATATTCTACACCCAGCTGGGGTTTTGCAAAAAAATAAGATTTACATAGTGTTTCCATGGACGAGTTGGAATACAACAAAAAGAGCATCCAGATACACATATTTCTTCAGAAGATATCAAATACCCATATAGTGAAAATGGAGAAAACAAAAAACATGTGGGTCGAGCCCAGTTTTACATGAATAATCAAATGTACAGATTTTTCTTCATTTTCTGAATACCCACATTGGGGTTTCATTTTTAAAGACAAATTTAATACCATTTCCAGGTTACCCATATGGAGATTTCTACAGATAAACAAAATAGATGCTTTCTACTATTTTCAAAGTCACCCATGAGAGGGTTTCATAAGAAGCGATAGAGAGTCTAATAGTGTTTTGAAATCTCATATTGAGCAGATACATGGCGGCTTATATAGACAGAGGAAAATACAATAGTAGAGATACAAGATATAGCCATCTCAAATACCCTAGCCGCGGCCTGTCACTGGTAATTTTTTTGAAACATTAGCTCGAGACAAGCCATTAAGAGTGAAATGCTTGGAAAAGAAAGGCATTTACTTACCCTCATCATTGGAGAAAGACCCACGACCGAGCATTGAAGAATCAAGTAAAAATGCCCAGGTCGAGTTCAAACATGGCAGCCAAATGGTATGGCATCAACAGTAAACACACAGAAACACAGATATGCATCAGAAACAACAATTATGGCCGCAGCTCAAAGGCCAAATCTTGTTCAGAATAGAGCAAATGGGTTCACAAAAGCCACAGGAGATTTGGAGTCAACTTATCACTTGTAGATTCAATAAGAATAGCAACAATGGTACTTGGATCCTCTTCATCAAGTTCGAACTCATGCCTGTCAACCAGTGGGTGAATGGCCACAAAAGTATCAAGAGCAAGCACAGGAAATGAAGAATTCATTAGATAGTTATCTCATGGCCGTGACCAGTGAGGCTTTTATTCCCATCAAAGAAGCCAAGGTATCAAATGGATACAGGAGAAAACGCTTACCCTGAGTTATGGAGGCCAAATATGATCAAATCGAAGAGGAGTGAGCTCGAATCAAGTCTCAAAGCTGAAACCCTAACCTTTACATGGTGGCGGCTCATGTAGAGAATCATTTATCCAAAGTTCACTTTGCAAAATGATGCGAAAAGATAGGGCATTCTTTGCATTTTGTTCATTAGGGTTTTGCTTTACCCTAAGTCGACTTAGGGATTTTCCCTTAGTTTTTTAAAATTATCAATGCCCAAATCAAATACACATAGTGGTGGCCGATTCCTTGTGTTTTTTTTTGAAGGAAATCAACTCCTAAGTCAAAAACATCATAATAAAACTATAATGAGATTTTAATTTTGACTTAGGGTTTTATTTTTTTAATTGATTTTGGAGAAGATCAATTAAAATAAGAATGATATAATCAGTTTTGCCTTGGAGATGAGCTTTCATATTTAGGGCTTATTTTATTTTCAATTGATTTTAAAGAAAATCAATTAGGATATTGATGAGGAGAGTTGTGCTTTGTATATTTTTATGAGTTTTTGAGAAAATTAAGATTTGTAATGGAGATATAAGTTGTATTTTTTTTTGCAAAAGATTTCAAAGCAATCTTTAAATGCAAAAATAGGTCAGATTGAGAAAGTATAAGATCTGCATATTATGTAAAGCAAGGATAAAGCAGATGGTTTTATCTCTTTGCTATTTTTAGTAGATTGGGGTTGAGTTTTTCTTGGGTCAGATTTGAGATTCCTCTTGGAGAGCTAAGTTGTTTATGAGATTTTATGCAGACTTTTGGGACAGTTTTGATGCCTTTTCCTTGAACTTTCTTTGTGAGCTCGGATTAGGGTTTGAGAGAATTATATCTTGAAGAAAACTTAGTTTTTCTTCTTCAGAGTTCATATTTCAGTTTCTTGCTCTCACACATTTTGGAGCTTGTAAACTCATTTTGTACTCAGCTCAGACAGATTTTGGCATACTCCTTCAGTTGAATAAAAACAACATTCCTACTTCTCAATTTTGTGTCTACTTGTAGTTTTAGTTTGATGTTATATTGTGATTTTGTTCACAAAGTCCTTGTTATGTCCTAAGACTGTAATTCTTGATACAAAAAGTTCAAAAATACAGGTTGCATGTTGTATTTGAAATCAGGTCTTCATGCAAATTATTTGTGTTAATTGTTCATGAGAGGTGAGATATTGTGTTTTTCTGAAAGCTATTTGTGAGGAAGAAATCAGAATCATCATTAAATCATTATCAAGTCTTGAAAATCATCTATTAGTCATAGGTTTTAATTTCAGTCATCCTTCTATCCCTTTTCCCAGAAATTACTTAGAAATAATATTCATCATTCGGAGAACCAGCTCACTCTGGAGATTCTCCTTTTGCATAGATCACCCACATCTGAAAAGAGTTTACATGTTTCAACAGATAGTCTGATTTTCTACAAATCTGACAAAGCGTGCATATCTGATTGATAACAATATTCCTAGAAAAAGCGACTCTATTTTGACAGTGACTATCAAAAACCAGAGACAACAATAGTGGTAATTCTAAGCAACAACGAGCAAGTTTTTAGCAATAGCGACTGTTTTGAGCAAAGGTGACTGTTTTGAGCAACAACTGTCTTTGGGAAATAGCAACTATTTTGAGCAATAGTGGTTGTTTTGAGCAATATCTACGGTTGTTTTGAGAAAAAGTTGCTCAAAACAACCTCTATTGCTCAACCTCAAAACTTGCTCAAAACAACCTCAAAAACAATTGTTATTTCCCACAAAACTTGCTCAAAACAACTGCTATTGCTCAAAACAATTGTTATTTCCCAATGACAATCATTGCTCAAAATAGTCACCTTTGCTCAAAATAGTCACTATTGCTAAAAAAATTCTCATTGTTGCTCAGAATTGCCGCTATTGTTGTCTCTGGTTTTTGATAGTCATTGTCAAAATAGAGTCACTTTTTCCAAACTTGACTGCTTTTGCTAGGAATACCAACCGTTATTGATCTAAAGGATTGTCGCTATTGCCCTATTTTCTGGTGCAAATCAAAGACTGATCCAAAACTGGTTAATCTTTCATCTTTTAAGAAAAAAATAGTCAAACCTGCAAAACACATCATATCTGCATCATTCCATCTCCATTTGCAAAAATCAAACACATCAACCTAGTTCTAGGATTCAAAATCAAAACACAACTTGGATTATTCCCTTGCTCTTGATTTCTAAGATATTAACATTTGCTTGCACCTCATGGCTAGTTCAAATAGATCTCCAAACATATCCTCTAGAGAAACAAAGTAAAATATTGGTCCAAGTATACTACACTTTGAGTCCCAAGATTAGCATCATCTCAAAAACATCCACCAAACATCACTCATACTTTAGGGTCTTAAGCATTGCAATCCATAGCAAACCATCAACAACCTTTGACCAAAAGGTTTACACACATCATTTCACCAAGAAACAAAATCTCAAACATGTCAATATCAATCCATCACCCAAATCCAATTCCACTCTATACACCCATGGGATCATCATATACTACAAATGTTAAAGATATATCTACTATGGATTCCCCTAACCAAGGTTTTGGAGCTTCTTGTCACATGGCAGATTTCAATCAAAATCCTCATCCATATCAAAATCACTCTAATCAAGGGTTTCAAAATCACCACCAAGGACAAAATATACAACATCAAATCACCCTAAATTCACTTGAGAAAATGGTTGACGCACTTGAACTAAATCAAAATACGACGTATCATCAACATGTTCAACGCCAAGACACTACATATCAACAAGAAAACATCATTCCACAAACACCTCAATATCCACATCACCAACACTTCCAATATCATCAAAAAATTGATTCATACCAACAATAAAGTATGTTTCCACAACATCAAGTCAATCAACAACATCAATGGCCACAAAATCAAAATCAGATCACCCAACATCAAAATCAATTCCATCAACAATATCAACCCCCAAATCAGCAATATCCACATCAAAATCATCAACTACAACATGATCAAGATCATCAATCTCAAAACCAACAAGAAATTCCATCTCAAATACAAAGTTCATCTCCACCACAACAAGCCTCACAATCCAACCACACTACTAAAAGTACATACACTCCTTTAGGGGAGCCAATTGAGGGGGTGTTAAACACATTAGTCAATGCTAAACTTATCACACTTCCAAAACCATCACAAAGTGGTAAACCTATCATAAAATTCTCAGGGTACAATGACAAGGCCTATTGTAAATACCATGGAGAAAAAGGTCACGATGCATCAAAATGTTCTAAACTCAAAAATCTCATCCAAGACCTTATTGATCAAAGATAAATAGCTATTGAAGACAACATTCAAGGTTCAACTACTAATGATAAAATTGACAATGTCTCAACCTCAAAACATGAAAACAATGATCAAGATCTATCTATCACTGATCGCATTGAAGATGTCTTTACATCTCCTAGTGAGCAAGAAGAAATACATCAAGACTCTATCAAAATTGTTTGTTTTGAGCAATACCAACCATTTTTAGTGAAATAGTGGTTCAAACATCAAAAGCGGTCCAGAAAAGTTCAGTAGTGATTGGAAAAAGTACAACCATGATCAAAACTATAGACATAAGTGGTAGAAGTGTCAATAGTGGCCCTGTTTTCAATTTTCTAGTTTTCATTTTTTGGGCAAGTGTACAATTGTTGATGTTTTGGTTGATCTAATGTTTTGAGAATTTCAACAATCAAAAACTATTTGACTCTAAATTTCTATCTAGTTTAAGTAAGTTTCCTTCCACAAAATCTCAAAATTTGTGAAATTCAAGATACTAAAACCATAGTTCCCAATGTTGACTTTGGTCTAAAATGTGACTTGAAATGTGTTGTACCCAAACCAATTTTTTTGCTTCATTAAGGCATTTTGCTTAAAATGGTTTAAACCTTGTAAAATGATGTCAAAACATAGTTTTTGGGAAAACCAAGTATGGATTTTGAGTCAATTTGGTGTTAGGAAGATATTGGTGAAATTTGAAAATTTTGAAAATTATGGTTTTAAACACCCTGTTTCAAGTCGCGAAACCTTAAAAATTGAAACTTGTTAGAATTGGCTGAAATTAATTTTGATTGGCTTATTTCACATCACGATCACAGTGGTGAAGTCAGTTTCAGTTAAAAGTTAGTTTAAGCCTGGTGGGTAGTTTTCAATTTTTTAGGAGAAAGCTAGGATCTTTGAGGTCATCAATGGTAGTTGGCCAATACCAAGTGTTAAAATCTAAGCCTGAAACTCAAAACAAAAGATTCTATGATGAAGGATGTTGAAAAAGATGCTTCATGATAAAGGAGATTTTCAATGGCGAAAAGTGCAAAAAATATTGTCTGGAAACTCTTCACTTTGTAACGTGGGAGACACTTGCGCAATCAACGTGCAAATCAACTTTATAGTGTTCGTACGTGTGAAAGTGGTGAAATATAGTCACACACGCGTTAGCAATAGTAATGCTTCTACGTGGTCAACTCAATAGCCAACACGGTGTTTGTAGAGCGCAAAATGGGGGAAAATATCAAGTCTAGAGCAAATTTGCACCCCTATAGCTCAGGGGTGCCCTTCAATTTGGAGGCTCAGATTCAGTTGGTTCTGGTTGCAGATACATTCATTCTCTTCAGAATTCAGTCAGCTTTCTGGAAAGCTATCAAGAAAGTCCATTTGAGTTGTAGAAATCCGGCAATCGAAGGCAGAAGTGGAAGGTATGAAGAGTTCACACATCATAGAGAGTCAAATTTGCAGTTTTTGCACCCTTGTAGCCTAGGGGCGCCCTTGAATTAGACCTGTCAGATGAATGAATTTGCAATTTTTGTTTGTGGGGGATTTTTTATGATTCAGCCTAGCTCCGCGATGCATCAGTTTTCAAGATCATCAGATGTGTTGAGTGAATGTGGTAGTTGTTCCAGCAAGCATGTA